>JAULBS010012527.1:0-10000 GCA_032355785.1 Symmetromphalus regularis | reverse complement strand
CCACCGCCCCACTCCAAAACAAAGCCTGACTATGTCAGTATGAAGCTGAGATAATACAATGTATCCAACTGAATGATAACTAAAATGTGAAGGATAACGGTAATGAGAAGACTATATTGATCAAAGAGAAAGCCTCAGTGGTCCAGCGGTATATTTACACAACTAGTCCATTAAAGGTCGTAGTACGTGCAGTCCTGTCTGTGGGAGAGTGCATTTAAATGCTTATCGGAAAGAGTAGCATATGTGGTGGCAGTGGGTTTCCTCTAAATAAATATGTCAGAATGACTATATGATTGATGTCCAGTAGCCGATTATAAGATAAAAATGTGCTCTAGAGACGTCGTTAAATAAGACAAACTTTACTTTGGTCCCGCGGTGGAAGGTGGGACTGCCAATCTGAAGATCATGGTTTAAAACCCGTTGAAGGTTGACTACGTGTCAGAATAACCAAATGTTGACATCCAATAGCCGAAGATTAATAAATCAATGTGCTCTGGTGGTGTCATACATTAAAACAAACAATATACATATATATCAAACAAACAATATACATATATATCAAACAAACAATATACATATATATCAAACAAACAATGTATGTAACCTTATAGGTCATTGACATAAGATATTTATTTTGGTTTTTTTTTTTAAACATTGTATGTACTTTATATAAAAATCAGGTCGGAGAATATTTTGCAATTTGTTTTACTGTATTATACTGTTAGAAAGGTGAACTTTTTTTCTTTTACAAAGTGCACCTTCAGCTTCTTTTGTAAAACATTACAAGCATATCAGAAATATTAAAACTTATTTAAAAAGGCCTGTTAAAAATTTGCAGAAATCGCCATTAAAAGCAGTATTATTATAGAAAATTGCATTAACTTAATTTAAATGCTAATAAACCAAGTGGCATTTATTGGATATTCTGCTCCTCGAGCGTGTTCAACAGCTATTAAACTAATAGTAATGTCTGGCGTTATTCCAGTACGCCAGTTTGAAACCTATCTCGTAAGAAGCTAATAAAGTTTATAACTGAGTTAAAATATAAATAATATGAAGGTGATAATTTATAAACTAATCATTTCATAAGATGATACTGTTAATAAACCACCCAAAGGCGAATTCACGTCAAACAGACTTTGAACATTGAACAGATTTATTCGTCGACTCAGTCACCGTTTTAATATCTAAATACCTTGTTTCTGGACATCAGACATCTGAAAACAGGGGTCGACCATAACCTTTTAAATTCATTATTAATTTTCAAAACCAAAAACATCGGTATCTAAAATATGTTTTTTTTTAAATTAATTAATTAATTTATTATTTGTTTTTAATTTCCCACCAATCAAACCATTTGTTGTTTTGGGATTGTGTTTTATTTTTAATATTTTCTCAGACAAAAAAATGTGTTTGTTAGGTCTGGATATAAACCAAAATTAGTTCGTGTTAAAATGATATTTTCATTTATTTTTTGTTGTCTTTTAATTGTTTTAGTTTATTTTAAAAGAGACGATTATATTAATACATATAATAAAAAAAATTAATATGATTATTCTATGAACATAAACAAAAAACAAATTACTCCAAACAATCTTTTAATTAAATAACTTAATATGAGCACGTATCAACCAACAATCAACACGAAACAAAACCTTCACGCGTGAGCTTGAATATTTCCTTGTCACTCCATCATCATTAAGAGCCAGCCACTTTAAATTAATTAAGTCACTTTTTAACACCTAGTCCAGTTCCAATATAATGGCGTCTTGGTGAAGCGTGTCAGTGCAACACGTGTTGTCTTACAGAGAGCTTAAAACAAAGGTGTCAGCTTAAAACAACGGGTGTAGTCCAGCATAAACACAGAAAATGAACCCCTGACGCCTGTCGCTCAAAGTCGAGAGAAACCGAGGAGGTGGGAATAAACAAAAGGAAAATCTTCTGAGTGCTGTTATGATCGCGTACATTTTATTTGAAGAGATCGAGAGAGGTCATCTGTATCCCACAATGCCGTACGGCCAGTCGTCACAGCTGACCATCGGGTACCACTCGGTCACTAAAGCTCCGAGACCTGCTGCTTGGAAACACTTGTTTATTTTGTGAAGGTGTGTCACCAAGACACATACGTGGATTAAAATACTAATAGTTCTCTATTTATCTTTATTATAAAATAGTTGAGGTTCTAATGGCATTTGTACTTTTTTTCTAAAATATATATTTTTAAATATAAATTAAATAATTAATTATAATTTTTAAATCAAATGATTCTTTCCTTGTAAAACTATAAAATTAAATATTATGAATTTAGGCTTCTTTTTTTATGTGGAATATATATATACAATATGACTGGCTCAATATTTACAACCTTTATCGATATTAATAATTTTTATGTGTTAATAATATAATGGCACATGTGTTATATTCTGTCCATCGAAAACTCTATATTGATTGTATAACAAATTATGTTAAGAGTTGTCCATCCATTTATAAAGATATGTTATTAATATTAAAAAAACATGTTATTAACATTGAATACTAAATAAATAAATATTACTGATGAAAAAATGAGTTAATTGAGAAAATATTTTCAGTGAAATGCTTTAATTTCAGTGAAATGCTTTATTTTCAGTGAAATGCTTTATTTTCAGTGAAATGCTTTACTTTCAGTGAAATGCTTTACTTTCAGTGAAATGCTTTACTTTCAGTGAAATGCTTTATTTTCAGTGAAATGCTTTAATTTCAGTGAAATGCTTTACTTTCAGTGAAATGCTTTACTTTCAGTAAATGGTAAGGACACGAACCCCAAACTATGCTTAATTTGATAAAAGTCAATCGTTAGGTGCACGCGCTTTCACTTAATACTAGTTACTATCGCGTAATCTGTTGACAGCTCGGTTAACTACAAAACTGACCTGGGGGTCTTTTAAAACATACACAAAAAATATTTCATTACTGTGGACCACACTTGAAGGAATAAAGCAAGTAGAGAAAATGTGAGAAAATTACGAGCACCCCTGACAATTGTTAGTGTAAGCCTATCTTGATATGCGGCTCCACAACGTGGGAGGTACGAAATTAACTGCATACCATAATAGAGCCTGTTGACAGTTACAAATAGTTTTCACTACCAATCACATCCTATTATCACTAAATGTGAAATTATCTACATCATTAAATTTACAAGAACATTTTTACAAATTTGATAACATTCTGCTTACAGAGTAAAAGTTTTAATAAAATAATGATAAAAAATATTAAAACATAATTACTTAGATAAACCAAACAAACGAAAGTATTTATTGTTTAACGACACCCCAGCACATTTTTTATTCATCAGCTATTAGGTGTCAGACATTTTATTTTAAAACTAATTATCTTCAGAGGAAACCCGCGATCGCCACATAGGTTAATTTATTCAAATCGATTAGTAGCAAAATGTCTTTTATAATTATACGCTTTCCAACAGGTTTTAATAAACTAGTTATGAGCCACTGGTCAGTGCAAGTGACATACACCTACCAAGTGACATACACCTACCAAGTGACATACACCTACCAAATGACATACACCTATCAAATGACATACACATACCAAGTGACATACACCTACCAAGTGACATACACCTACCAAGTGACATACACCTACCAAGTGACATACACTTACCAAGTGACATACACCTATCAATTGACATACACATACCAAGTGACATACACCTACCAAGTGACATACACCTACCAAGTGACATACACCTATCAATTGACAAACACATACCAAGTGACATACACTTACCAAGTGACATACACATACCAAGTGACATACACATACCAAGTGACATATACCTACCCACAGAGCCTTGCGTGACACTCACTCTTCATTGAAACGGTATCGAGATTAAACATTTCCATGCCGCGAGTGAGATTTGATGCCAATGCCTACCAGCCACGAGAATAACTATACTATCAGATGGGTAAAATACTGTTAAATTACAAAAATCACAAATTCCTATATACTTAATGGAATACCTGAAGACTGAAATTCTACAATATCTTTTGTATACTCTCATATATAGTTCTTTGCTATTTGATTAATTTGTATTCAAGGTGGTATTCAAGGTGCTATTTGGTGTGTTCTATTAATTTTGTCAGTAGCCTATGGTTTTGGCAAACATTTAGACGGTTCTTCAAAACATCAAAGTTTAAAATGTTGGATAAATACCCATATTCTAATTATTTTAAAGTTTGAAGTTTAACCTTCAGAGTGGATGAGAAAGATAATTGATTATTTAAAGAACACAAGAAACTGTTTTGCATTTTAATTCATGCACATATTTTTCATATTTGGTTGTTAGGGAATAGAAACAGTTCAAATGTTATTTGGATAGGTAGAAAGTTTGTCACGTGATGCTACAGACTTTGGTGTTGCTATTTTCCACTATGAGGGGTATATTAATTATGTTAATGTGATGCATTATTAGAAGACTTTAATAAACTGATATTTACTGTACTGTCCATCTTGAACTAAGTGTATCAGTGACCACTTATTTTATCCGATATGCTTCTAAATACCCATTTACAAAATAATTACTTAATTTTAAAATAAAACATTAACACACTCCCATAACATTTTGTTTCGCTAAATTCCTGTGTTGTGATAAATTATCTGTGTACAATCTTCTCGTTATTCATCTAACTTGTATACTAGATGTCATTAACTGACACTCGCCGTCTCGCCGAGAACTCGCAAAACGCCATCACGTCGGTTCAGCAGCCGGGCCTGAGAGAGCGCGTAATTTTGCGTTGTCGTGGCGCGCTATCTGTGCTGCGATCTCTCCGCGATTGTCTACATCGCTAGAGTTATCTTTTCTCCCGTTTCCAAACAGACCAGCGTGGTGCCGAGCGTCCGCGTGAATCACTCAACAGACACATGCACGATAAACACGTGTGAACGTTGATCAGGTTACCTGTAAAATTAAACACTAGGTCAGTACCTCTTCTCCAGACGCGAACTTCCAGGCATCAAATTTGCATGTGTTCGCCAATGTGTCTGAGAAAAGACGAAATTGGGCTGTGAATTTATTAAAGAACGACCGTTCAATATAGTTTACATTTTTTAAAAACTTACTTTGAGTGTGTCTGAGAAATAGCCTATGTACCAAGAGCCACAAATACCATTCTAGAAAAAGTTCATGACAAAAAGTTAAATTGTGAATAACATCTGTCAAAACTTCAGCATAGCTTGCTATTACACCTGCATGTTACATTAATTTCACAGACCCCCAATAGCCAATGTTTATTTTTATGCTGGGGGGGGGGGGGGGTCGTTAAATAAATAAATAAAGTCTTCAAATAACAATTTTGCTCAGTTTGCAAGCCAACCTAACTATATTAAATTCAAAATAATTCAAGATCATTTTCATTGATATTTTATCACATTACACACACGATTTAGACTAAAATGGAGTTAAGAATAAAAATATCAACGCAAAGACCATACACAATTTCGTTTTGCTTCATTCTGATTGATTGGTTGGTTGGCTGTATTTGTTTTCCTGCTTATATCCAATTAAGGTTCAAGCACAATGTCCTGGGCACACAACTCATCTCCCTGTGCTACCTGTGCATGACAGAGGTTAATATTTGTCGAAGAGACGAAACCTGCTGCCGCCACACCAATGCGGCTACTCTTATCGAGAAAAAAGCAAGGACTCTTTTATATGCACTATCCCACAAACAGGATAGTACAAACAACGGATAGTACATACAACGGATAGTACATACAACGGATAGTACATACAACGGATAGTACATACAACGGATAGTACTAACAACGGGTTGTACATACAACGGGTAGTACATACAACGGATAGTACATACAACGGATAGTACATACAACGGATAGTACATACAACGGATAGTACATACAACGGCCTTTGATAAACCAGCTATGGACCACTGGTCGGTGTAAGTGGTAAGCATCTACTAAGTAAGACTTGCGGAGAAATCACTCTGGGCTGGAGTCGATACCGAGATTAAAAATCTCATGCGTCGACAGAGATTTGATCCCAGCTCCTACTAGTCGCGAGTCCGATAGGTTAACCACTGCGCCACTGGGGCCTGTCTGTTCATTTTGACCAAAGTGACATGGTGACATTTGATGCCAATTTCAACTGTTATGTACAAAGTTTGCTAATCAATTGACGATGCACTCATTACACACACACATTCCTGGCTCAGTATGCCCAATATCGCAATAAATACAAGTTGCGTTTATTTACTGTTTATACTTGCGTTTATTTACTGTTTATATTTGAATTTCGAAAATTGTACTCAACAAATGAACATTGAAAACAGAGTAAGGTTCATTTCATAACTATAAAATGTGTTAGTCAAAGACATATTGCCCAGTGACAAGGTGAATTAAACGAAAAATATTAATTTCCTTATTTATTTATTTATTAATGTTGGAAATTACCTTTATCTTAATTTTTAACCCTTATATTATTTTGATCAGTATATTTACTCATTTTCCTAAATGCTACTGGTATTCAGTAAACACCTGTTATATGTGAGGTTTAGACGTTTGAATATTCGAAATATAAATAGGCCTTTTTGCCTTTCAGAACAAATATTTGAGAACACTTGATATAATAGGTCCACTTGTTTCAACTATATAGGTAAATAAATACCCATTTTTCAAGGTTCCTATACTGTCCACATTCATTTTTATGTGTACAAAGTATTTTTAACACAAATGTATGTTGGGTATATCAAAAGAAACAAAAAGACGATGTTGGGTTGATGCCATTGTTTTGTTACATTGTAAAATCATTTTTGGCATTACTACATCACTGACACAATGTGTGTAAACAACTTAATGGCACTGTATAACAGTTTTTTTTTCTACGTACTTATCAATGGAATATGTTTTTTCAATACTGTCACATCTGCCCGAATGTATGTTTTTTTCTTGTGCATGTGGAAACGTTTAACCCATTTTGTACAGTGTTTACTTCGAATTTTAATGCAATGAGTTTGTCAGATCACATACCTGTTTTGTAAAGTATATCTCTAAAGCCACCTATGACACAAGACAAGGGAGGACAAAGGGCGGGGGTCAGGGTCAGACGATCTGTGTGAGGTGGGGTGAGTTATTTTAGTTATGTGATACACGTCCTTTAAATGTAAGTTTTTATTATTATTATAATTTATTTATTTATTTACTTTTCCTTTTTATTTTAAAAATGAAAGAAAGATACAATGGCATGCATGGGCTGATGTCTTGAAAATGTCCGCAATCCTATATACACTTACTTGACGTATCTGTGGTAGTGTAAGGAAGGATTATTACCGTTTTCCCATTGCATCCACACTTTTGCTGTTCTTCCTCCATCTTTAAATAAATACTAGTAAATTAAAATATTTTAAATAGTAAACGTATCCAGACACAAAGGATTGTTTAGGGAGTCACATGTTATCATGAATGGGTATAAGAACACTTTTCAGTCAACTCAAAAAGAGCATCAATAGTACAGCATTTAGTGGCTCTTCTGTTTCTGGTATATCGAACTTTAATAATAAAGTACTATAAAATGTTGTGATATTGTAATATCTACGATCCGCGGGAGTATCCGCACTAACATACCACCCGCGCCCCCCACTCCACCCCCCACACACACTTAACCGGCCTCCATGGCGCAGTGGTTAACCTATCAGACTCGTGCTTGGTAGATATTTGGATCAAATCTCAGTCGCGGAATGGGATTTTTAATCTCAGTATCGGCTCCAACCCAGGGTGAGTGCTCCGCAAGGCTCAGTGGGTAGGTGTATACGGCTTATACCGACCAGTGGTCCACAACTGGTTTAACAAAGGCCGAGGTATGTGCTATTCTGTCTGTGGGATAGAGCATATAAAAGATCCCTTGCTGTTTATCGATTTCGTATCTCCTACTAACTCTAACCTCTGTCCTGTACAGACAGCACATGAAGTTGAGTTGTGTGCCCAGGACAGCGTCCTTGAACTTTAATTGGATATAAGCACGAACATAAATACAACCAACACACGTACACATTTCATGTCCAGTGCAACCTCAATTCAAGACAGGATAAATCGAGTAACTGTGGAAAGTATTTTTTTTAAGCATGACACGCAGATACAAAGAATCGTATGACACCATATATAGAGGCGGATCCAGGAAATTTGAAAGGTGATCAAAAGATTGTTTTATATAAATATGATATAGATATGGATGGTCAAAATTTAGCTAAGATTTAATTAAAATGATTAAAAATAAACACTGGTGTGAAAAAGGGACTATTGATTCCATCCCTCTGCCGATCTCCTACCCCTTCGTCTTCACAATTTTCATAGCCTTCCGGAGGGTGTTACATATTCATTTAATGGCTTCACACTGAGTTCCTTTTAACAACTCATTTCTGAATTTCTGATTGTGTTCCCTTTCCAACAAGTGTTCCACGACTGATATATAAAAGGCCGTTGTATGTGCTGCTCTGTCCGTGGGAAGTGGTATATAAAAGATCCCTTGCAGTCAATAGAAAAATGTAGCGGGTTTCCAAATTTTTGACGCCCAGTAGATGATGATTAATAAATAAATGTGCACTAAAACGGTGTATATGAACTGTGTCAAGTATTGTTTATGTCACTATGGGTGGAGTGACGGTCATGCGGTGCATGTCATGAAGACGTACCAAGGAAATGCGTTCTCCAAAGTCGGTTAATATATTCCACAACTTTGTTTACGTTTTGTGTTTGACGTTCTAGAAAAAGTGTAACTGCAAGTACGACGGAGAGAGTGAGATCTAGTGCACACACACATACACACAAAGCTAAGTTATATACTGATGGAAAGAAATAAGGGATTACCCCAGTAAGTATGACCAGTAGCTTCATCTGAGGTGACGGAATAACAACAAAAAGACAAATCTTCTACAACTTGACGGAACAGTAACGTGTCTTTTACCATGATGAGTGTTCAAGTCCCGCATGTCTTGTCACCATGTTCACTTACTGCAGAACTGTCTCAACAGTGTTACACAATAGTATTCTTTCCGACTAGCTTAAAGTTCATCAACCTGATAATCATAGACATCAGCTTAACAGAAGATTTGGTCATCATATTTGCAATGCATCTCACAACCTAAATACAACGTAATCCGTATGAGCCTTCATCGGACGGGTTTTGAACCACTGTCTTCAGCTTGGCAGTCCGGTGTCCTGCTGCTAGACCACTGAGTCTCACTTGTTACCCCTCCTTGTTCTGATTAGCAGTAAGTGATCTTTTATATTTGATATCCCACAGACAGGAAAGTACATACCATGGCCTTTGTTGCACCACTTGTGGCTGGAATGAGAAATAACTCAAATGGAACCAATGAAAAGGATCGATCTGATGATCAGATGGACGCTCGAATATCCTCAGAGGATCCATTATTTTTGTTCTATCAGTATATGTGTTTACTGATGTTATGGTAGAGTGTTAGTGACACCTGTATGAGCTGACCTTACCACGGATTTTATATCCGAGACTTTACAGCACTAACCCAGCTTTTAGTATCTATCATCACGTTTATAAAATGATCCCATACTGTATTGTGGTGGGATGCGCAGATTGCACTGAGGGTCAATTAGTCAGAAATATCTACGAACAAAAGTGCTCAATTAACCGACTATGCTTGGTATTACATTGTAGTATTTTCCTGTTACACGAAGTTAAAGAATATCTCCGGTAAAACGGTATTGTAACATACAACGGTATATTAAATGTAGACGCGCCTCCGTGGCGCTGTTAAGCTGTCACATACAACGGTATATTAAATGTAGACGCGTCTCGGTGGCGCAGTTAAGCTGTCACGTACAACGGTATATTAAATGTAGACGCGCCTCGGTGGCGCAGTTAAGCTGTCACATACAACGGTATATTAAATGTAGACGCGCCTCGGTGGCGCAGTTAAGCTGTCACATACAACGGTATATTAAATGTAGA
>JAULBS010012516.1:0-11073 GCA_032355785.1 Symmetromphalus regularis | reverse complement strand
CCATGCTGTGAAAAACATTTCAAGCACACCTCACATTTGTAAGGTTTCTCACCAGTATGGACCCTCATATGTACTCGCAGCGTACTACTCTCTGAAAAACATTTTAAGCACACCTCACATTTGTAAGGTTTCTCACCAGTATGGATTCTCATATGCACTTGCAGGTGACCATGCTGTGAAAAACATTTCAAGCACACCTCACATTTGTAAGGTTTCTCACCAGTATGGACCCTCATATGTACTCGAATATCATTACTGACTGAAAAACATTTTAAGCACACCTCACATTTGTACGGTTTCTCTCCAGTATGGATCCTCATATGTTTTTGTAGCATACTACTGTCTGAAAAACATTTTAAGCACACCTCACATTTGTAAGGTTTCTCACCAGTATGGATTCTCATATGGCCTTTCAGGTGACCAGTTTGTGAAAAACATTTCAAGCACACCTCACATTTGTAAGGTTTCTCACCAGTATGGACCCTCATATGGCCTTTCAGGTGACCAGTTTCTGAAAAACATTTTAAACACACCTCACATTTGTAAGGTTTCTGTCCAGTATGGATCCTCATATGTCTTTGAAGGTCACCACTATTTGAAAATGTTGTTAAGCACACCTCACATTTGTAAGATTTCTCTCCAGTATGGATCCTCATATGTCTTTTCAGATGACCTCTATTTGAAAAACATTTTAAGCACACCTCACATTTGTATGGTTTCTCTCCAGTATGGATCTTTGTATGATGTTGCAGGGCCCAATTCTGCGAAAAACATTTTAAGCACACTCCACATTTATAAGATTTCTTGTCAGTATATGAATGTGCCATCATATATGTTACTTTAAAATTTAACCAAATTTAAATGGATGCTGCATCAAACATATTCTCCAGTGTGCCTTAAGAAACCTCATATTTCTTTGGTAAACAGGTTTTTCATTACTACAGAAAACAGTATCTGATTATAGAAAAATATGTCAACAGCAAGTGGAACCAAAGTTATCTATGTGTCGCTGATGCAGAAAATGCAAAATAATAGAATGAACTTGTTCAGGAATGAATTCCAAGGAAAGCCTGTGTACACAACTCTTAGAATGTACTAGTGTGTAACAGGCTTAATTTCTATATTTTCTGAACTCAAAATGGACTAGATGTTAATATTTAATATTCATCTCAATGATACTGTTCAGAATCATTAAAATGATATGTTGAGCACTTTATCCTGTAAGTAGGAATATTCTTTTTCAATCTGAAGAACATCTGGATTTGTTTGTAACCTGAAAAGAAATTAAATGCCCTGTAATTGTAATAGAAATTGAGAGTGATATTTTAGGTAGCATAACAAACATCAAACTGGAACAGTAATATACATTTTTCTAAAAACAAGAAATAAATAAACAAATAAAACAAAACTATTTAAATTAGAAATTGAGAGTGATATTTTAGGTAGCATAACAAACATCAAACTGGAACTGTAATATACATTTTTCTAAAAACAAGAAAAAAACAAAAAAAATAAAAAAAAACTATTTAAATTAAAATCCGCAAAAAAATATTTAACTATTTTTAAACTGGTACAGAAGGATCATTTTAAAGGGGCCATTAAAAAAACAAAAAACGTTTCCACATTTTAATGACAAAAGAATTACTAAAATAATTTTTATTCAGAAGAATCTAATTTAGAGAGGTGAATCTGAATAAAGCTTAACAAATGAAATAAATAACATGAGTATATAGTAGTTTAAAACAAAATAATTAGATGGAGGCGTGTTGTCTTCAGAATGTTGACGACGGCAGGAAGTCTTGCGTAATATTTCTATCAACATTAATTTTTATTTATTATCTTTTAAATTTTGGGTCACTTTGACTGGAGGCCAAATATTTTGGGGACGAAACTTCACTCTTCAGCATCGACTCCAAAATAGAGACTTGTCGATCAATTTATTACCGTCAATTAATAACACTACAAATATAAGTTATTTTAGATCATACTTACGTCATTTATTAACTGTAGTTTAAACTATTAATCCATATTAATTGTAAACATCAACAAAAACAAGACCGATTGTCAAGCTAATACCAGCAGATCCTTCGTCTTCGGTACCAAGCCGACAGTTGACCGGATTTACATTCGGACTCGATGCTTGTTTTCTATGCGGAAAACATCTAATTATTTATTTTTAACCGATTAGTTACTAGTTAAAGAAAAGGATGGTTTCTTTAATAACACACCAGCACATTGTTTATTCAGCGGCTATTAGGTGTATGTATGGTATTTTGTGACTCATAGTCTTTAAAGGAAACCCACTCCCACCATATAATATACTCTTTCCGATTAGCAGTAAGGCATCTTTTATGTTTTCCTAGACAGGACAGCACGTACCACGGCCTTTGATAAACCAATTGTGGATGACTGATCAGTGCAAGTGGCCTACACCTACCAAATGAACATTTATGGAGCACTTACTCTGGGTTGGAGTTGATATGAAGATTTAAAATACCATGCCTTGACTGAGATTTGATTGGTTTTCCTCTAAAATGTGTCAGAAATACTCCGACGGCTCAATCAATGAACCACCGATGTCGGTCAGTTTTCCTCTAAAACGCGTCAGAATGATGAAATGTTCATCCAACAGCCGATGATTAATAAATCAATGTACTCTAGTGGTTTCATTAAACAAAAATCAATTTTTTTTTTTTTCAACTCCAACATTGACCGATTTGGTTAATGGATTACAATATCAATTTTGTGATTTAATTCATTTACATAAGGCACAGTTCAACATCATCCGACATCGTGGTCTGATTTGGAAGATGGATTACAATCCAACTTGTAATTTAATTCATTTACATGTCACAGTTCAACATCATGGTCTGATTTGGAAGATGGATTACAATCCAACTTGTAATTTAATTCATTTACATGTCACAGTTCAACATCATCCGACATCGTGGTCTGATTTGGAAGACTGATTACAATCCAACTTGTAATTTAATTCATTTACATATGTCACAGTTCAACATCATCCGACATCGTGGTCTGATTTGGAAGATTGATTACAATCCAACTTGTAATTTAATTCATTTACATATGGGATAGTTGAATCCTTGAAATTCAGACTTAATTGTCTTGGATAAATTCAGACTTAATTGTCTTGGATAAATGCTGTGGCGCCGCGATGGTACATGTACTTTTATGAAAATAAGCACAATTTCATGCACTCTGAACGACATAAACCTTTTTTTTTATGACATTTCTAGAGCACCATGATTTATTAATCATCATAGATTCTGACGCGATTGAGTCCCATATCCTACCACTGGATCACTACCAAAAGTCTCAAACACAGTGACTTTTATCATCCAGTATCAACTTAATGACACACATATAAGCGGGCTCCTTTAATGAGATGTAGCATAGAACCCGTTTATAAGAAATCCTTTATATTTTAAAAGACAAGAGTTGTCCAGTTCAACATTTACTTTAAAACTCCACGTAATTCAATCATACAGAGGAATAGAGTATTCACATGATATCTATAATAAAACTTGTGTAATTTTAAATAGTTCATATTGTTCTTAAAGAAACACTTTCAAATTCTATTTATCATAAATAATACTGCAATTCTTATTCTCTCTGTATAAAAGTCTAACAATCAACTGTAGCAAACATGTACGTCTTATCTCAATGGTAACCCCGCACCCCTCTCGGTACTTTACTCATACACCAAGAACACCGTTCTCTCCCAAGAAATCCTATATCTTAACCAACCAATCAAATTTAGTCAATACCATTGGTATTACCTTTTTAGGCCAATGCTTCAGAACTCAGCTATCACGTCAGAAATTCGCACTTGAGTAAACATCTCTTATCTGCAATCTAGTTTGGCCAGCAAACAGTACAGTGTCCCTATATCACACTTACCTACATTTCCACATTATCTCTTAAAGCAGGGTAAACCATTTTAAATATATTAACAACAAAACTAATATTTCTAACAAAGTTACTTCATAACCATGTTACATACACACACTTTAGAGATCACTATGGAAACCATATAACAAAAACAAACAGGAACAAAATATGTAACGTTTACAGTAGTTTATTGTCTATTATTTTATAAATTTCTGCACTCAATAGATACATAAAAATGTACAGATAGTAGAGTATGAACTTGTCTAATATATCAGTATCAAACAGATCTATATGTCCTAATCTACAATATACAAATTTATTATGCATTTCACATGGGGTTACAATGAGATAAAATGATGATTATTAAAGTGCGAAATGTTCCATAGTGACATTTATTACGATTTTTACAAGTCAAAAGGCTTTTTATGAACAATTTACTTTTTGTTTACAGAATACCATTCGTTTAAAAGGTTTCTTTCCAATGTGAACTCCAATATGCCTTTAAAGGTTACTACACTAACTTCTGAGAAAAAAAAATCACATTTCAAAGGTTTCTCACCAGTATGGTAACGTTGTTAATGGCTTTTATGGTACCCACTATCTGACAAAACATTATAAGCACAGCTCATCTTTTTAAGGCTTCTCACCAATATGGATCCTCAAGTGTTTTTGGAGGTAGCTATTACAGGAAAACAATTTTGAGCACACAATGCATTTGAAACGTTTCTCGCCAGTGTGGCTTACCATATGGTTTTGCAGGGTACAAGAGAATGAAAAACATTTTAAGCACACCTCACATTTGTAAGGTTTCTCTCCAGTATGGATCCTCATATGTGTTTGCAGGGTATTACTGGCTGAAAAACATTTTAAGCACACCTCACATTTGTACGGTTTCTCTCCAGTATGGACCCTCATATGTTTTAGCAGCGTACTACTATCTGAAAAACATTTTAAACACACCTCACATTTGTAAGGTTTCTCACCAGTATGGACCCTCGTATGTACTCGCAGGGCATTACTGACTGAAAAACATTTTAAGCACACCTCACATTTGTATGGTTTCTCACCAGTATGGATCCTCATATGTTTTAGCAGCGTACTATTATCTGAAAAACATTTTAAACACACCTCACATTTGTAAGATTTCTCACCAGTATGGATTCTCATATGGCTTTTCAGGAGACCACTATATGAAAAACATTTTAAACACACCTCACATTTGTAAGGTTTCTCTCCAGTATGGATCATCATATGACTTTTCAGGTTGTTACTACTTGAAAAACATTTTAAGCACACCTCACATTTGTAAGGATTCTCACCAGTATGGACCCTCATATGCATTTGCAGGTGACCATTCTGTGAAAAACATTTTAAGCACACCTCACATTTGTAAGGTTTCTTACCAGTATGGATCCTCATATGCATTTGCAAGTGACCATTCTGTGAAAAACATTTTAAACAAACCTCACACTTGTACGGTTTCTCACCAGTATGGACTCTCATATGCATTTGCAGGTGACTATTCCGTGAAAAACATTTTAAACACACCTCACATTTGTAAGATTTCTTGTCAATATATGAATGTGCCATTATATATATATCACTTTAAAATTAAACCAAAGTTAAATGGATGCTGCATCAAAAATATTCTTCAGGATGGTTTAAAAACAACTCATATTTGAAATGTATATGGCTTTTTAATTACGACATAAAACACTACCCTGTTTCTAGAGAAGTATGTGAACAGCAGATGATCCAGTTATCTAAGAGTCATTCATGCAGTAAACACAAATAATGGAATGAACTTGTTCATGAATGAATTCCAAGAAAGCCTGTCTTCGTAACTCTTAGAATGTACTAGTGTGTAACAGGTTATTTTCTATATTTTCATAACTCAGTGGACTAGCTTTTAACACTTAATGTTCGACTCATTGATAATGGTCACAATTATATTGAGCACTTTAGAAATATAAATTGTCCTGAAAGAAGGGTATGCTGGATTCAACCAGGGAAGGTCTGGATTTTGTTGGTACCCTGAAAAGAAATGAAATGCAATGTTAATAAAACAGGTGATAACAACCATGAAACAAGTACCGTAATGCACATTTTTTTCAAATACACATCTGCAAAATAATAAATGATAAAAATACAGCAACAAATAACTACACCAAACACATAGCTATGATTGCAAGTTAAATCAGGGGTTAGGCTTAACAGGATGTTGCTCATATGTAAGATATCCGATGAGACTTGTCCGAAGTTTTTTATTGTTATGCAGCTGAATCTAAATTTTTTATAAAAAGATATCTTTGAATGAAGCCTAACAACTGAAATAAATAACGTAAGTTATATATATATATAGTCAAACCTGGTTTCGTGGCCACCTCTACAAGGCGGCCACCTGTCTATGATGGCCACTATCATGTCCCCCAACGCACTTTACTATATATTTTACCTCTATATGACAACCACCTGCTCAACGTGGCAAGTAGCCACAATTTGTTAATAAAAAAGTGAATTTGAACCTGTTATCATGGCCACATTTTTGTATTTTTGCTACAAATTATCAAGAAATGTTAGAAATCATAAATAAAAACGTCCGATATTTTTCGATGTTTTATTTCTTATTAGCTTTGATGTACAACTGTCCTTTAATCTTGATATAAAGGTTGTCTGTCACCTTGCTGGAGCTTACGTAAGGGTATTTAACCGCAATCAGTGATCCCTAATGAGTAGTGCATGCTTGTGTTAATTAATTAACAAGTGTTTTAAATCTGGATTAGCGTTGCCATATGCTAATCATCAGCTGTGATCATTAAAAACAGATGTAGCCTTAAATAACTTAGAATAATAATTTAGAAGAAATTAAATACTGCTGCAGTTTATTTCTGATATTTACTTCCAAAATACTATCTGATCGCGTTAACAATGGAACAGAAGGAAGATGTCATTAAAAAGGCAGAATTCAGACTGATGGCATTTTAAAGATAAAACCGAAGGTGTTGGCAGATTATGATAACAATCAACCCTCTGACAGAAAAAGACAGAGAAAGTTTAAGGAATTAACATGTTGGTTTGGAAATGGGTCGTAGAATAAATGTCAACGAACCGCTAATTATAGCGAAGGCTTTAAAGTCTGTTGAAGATTTGGGAGTAGGTAGTTTCAAATGGTTGGCTGGATTCATTCAGGCCTAGACACAACATCGTCGCATGTACACCAAGTAAGATGCAAGGTGACGTAAGCAACACTTCAATTGAGCACTGGAAGTTGAAGTTCTGCATGTATATGGATCCCTATTAGTTCTAATGCATATATTTTGTTTAAAATGTTCAGACCTATATATTACCTGTATATGGTGGCCACCTCTCTATGGCGGCCACTTCTGTCTGATCCCATGATTGGCCGTCAGAGACAGGTTCGACTGTATATATATATATATATTTAACATCCAATATCCCAAGAAAGTTTATCAGAAATTTCATATCCTAGATAGATTTTGGTATTTCAACAAAATGGATTTAAAATTTTACTTTAATCTCCTGTTCTAAATTACTGGATATTTATTTATTTAACTACCTCCACCTCCTACCCCACACAAAAATAAAATTTTCCTATAAAATTACCAGATATATGCCTATTTCGCTTCATTCTGTCAGAACCTGCAACATCTCAATTTTGAAATTGGCAATTTTATTTTCATTCCATAAGGACACGAATCTATTTATAAACTTTAATTTTGGGTTAGCTTGTAAAATAATACTATATTAAAATGAATAATATGCAGGACATCCTTAGAGTACGTTTTCTCATGCAAGTCTGAGAGAGGTGGGTTCATGTAACATTGTTGATTAATATGCATTTGTAACCTAAATATATATAATAATGGACTTTTTGTTATTTTACTTGTGCAGAATGTGATAAAATATTATCAACCAGATACTGACCTACTCTTTAAAATAACGCTATATTTATTTTCCTTTTTGAATTAATCTATTGTCAACTTCAAATTAAGATTAGGTTAGTACCATTCTTTTAAATAGCAGCAACAGCATAATAATCAGAATGAGACATAGAAGTAGGATGTGTTCAGGTGGAAATCTACATACATACATAGATCCATCCATCCATACATACATACATATATAAATATATACACAGAAACATACATATGGATCCTCATATGTTTTTGAAGGTCACCACTATTTGCAAAACATTTTAAGCACACCATACATTTGTAAGATTACTCACCAGTATGGTTCCTCATATGGCTTTTCAGGTGACCACTATATGAAACACATTTTAAGCGTACCCCACATTTGTACGGTTTCTCTCTAGTATGGATCTTTGTATGATGTTGCAGGGTCCAATTCCGTGAAAAACATTTTAAGCACAATCCACATTTGTAAGATTTCTTGTCAGTATATGAATGTGCCATCATATATGTTACTTTAAAATTTAAATGGATGCTGCATCAAACATATTCTCCAGTGTGGCTTAAGAAACCTCATATTTCTATGGTAAACAGGTTTCTCATTACTACAGAAAACAGTATCTGATTCTAGAAAAATATGTTAACAGCAAGTGTAACCAAAGTTATATATGTGTCGCTGATGCAGAAAATGCAAAATAATAGAATGAACTTGTTCAGGAATGAATTCCAAGGAAAGCCTGTCTACACAACTCTTAGAATGTACTAGTGTGTAACAGGCTTAATTTCTATATTTTCTGAACTCAAAATCGACTAGATGTTAACACTTACTGTTCATCTCAATGATAATGTTCAGATTCATTGAAGTCAAATGTTCAGCACTTTAGAAAGGTAGTTTGTCCTGTAAGTAGGAATATTCTTGATGCAACATGCCTGAAAATAAATTAAATGTGCCGTAATTTTATAAGAAATTAGATAGTATAATTTAATCCTAGGCAAAAAAAAAGTGCAGTCGATTGCCGCTGGAAATATTTGAGGTTGCTGATGTTCATGCGGCAGTTGTAAGCCAAAGGACACGGTAAAACAAAAGTAAGTGCTGTCAGGAAATAGGCATGGTTGGTGGTAAAATGGAAAATACATAATAACAGTAGTTTTATTAAGAAAAATTGAAATTGTATAATGTCAAAGGCGAGCATGGTAGAACATTGGACTAAAGCTGGCTATTTTAACTGTTTATTTTAATTATATTAGCATAAAATCATGTCGCTAGTTTAATAAGTGCAAAATCGATTTTATTTATAGCCAATATTTATTAAAATTATCACACTGGTAGCACTTAATTATTGTAACAAAAAAAAGTACTGTTTAAAAATTAATGAGATGGAGGAGGGTTGACGACAGGAAGTCTTGCTTAACATTTTGATCAACATTTGTTCTTTCATCTTTTTTTCTTTTTCTGCTTCTCTTTTATGTATTACCTCAAATAAATATATAGTTTGATATTATTATTAATCTTTTATATTATTCATGTTTATATTAAAATATACATTTTGTTTTTTTAATTGTATAATTAAATACATTTATTGTAAATCCGTGAACCAACGCCCCAACTTTGGCACTGTCACATGATCTGGAGTATTAAATAAATAATAATAAAATAAAAAAAACCAAACATTTTTATTTTATTTTATTAAATATTGGGTCATAATGACTAGAGGCAAAATGCTTTGGGGACGAAAGTTCGCTCTTCAGCGTCGATTCCAAAATAAAGACTTGTCGATCAATTTACTACCGTAAATTAATAAAACTACAAATATAACTTATTTTCATGATACTTACGCCATTTATTAACAATAATTTAAAATATTAATTGTAAAAATAAACAAAAACAAGACCGGGTGAAGTCACAACCTACAAATCTTTAGTCTTCAGTACCAACTTCCGAACGTTTATCCGGATCTACAGTTCGGACTCGATGCTTGTTTTCTATGCGGAAAACAACCGACTAATTATTGTTAATATTTTTTTTTATTGATTAGTTACAAATAAAAGTTTTATCTATCAGGTTTCCTCTTAAATTAAATGGTAGTTTCTTTAACAACATCCCAGCACATTGTTTATTCAGCGTCTACTGAGTGTCTGTATGGTATTTTGTGATTCATGGCCTTTAAAGAAAACCCTCTGCCACCACATAATCTACTCGTTCCGATTAGCAGCAAGGCATATTTTATATGTGCTTTCCCACACAGGACGGCACATACCACGGCCTTTGATAAACCAGTTGTGGACCACTGCTCGGTATAAGTGACTTACACCTACCAACTAAACACCTGCCATTGTGGAGCAGTCACTCTGGATTGGAGCAGATATCAAGATTTAAAATAATATGCCGACTGAGATTTGATCCAAGTACCTACCAGCCTTGAGTCCATGTTGTTTTTAAATCAATCGATGGTTGAAGGCGATATCAGTGGATAATGTGGGATTGACTGTGAAAAGGGATGTAATAAGCACGTACGTTGGCAATTTTATTGTATATCTACATATTTTTTGTAATGTTTTGTTCGGAAACCGAAGAGTTTGTTGCCAGAAATTTGCACCAGTACATAACATGGGTCGGGAGCTGAACTTAATGCAATAACCAATAATCAAAGTATTAAGTTCCTGAACTACTTGAGAATTAATTACAAATTTATTTAATAACTTTTAGAACTTAGTTTAAAGAGAGTTCTGTCTGAATAAAGTCTAAGAAATGAAATAAATAACATCAATAGATAATGAAGGTAAAATAAAATTTAAAACAATATTTTTTTGGCATCTTATATTCCCAGAAAATTCTCATGTTAAATTTCTCACAAAATTAAAAAAAAATGATCAAACTTATCCTAGCTAGATTTTGAGATTTCTGAAAAAATGAATTACAATATTTTACTTTAATCACCTGTCCTAAATTACTGATATTTATTTATTTAACAACTTCACCTCGTCCTCAACACAGAAATAAACATTTGCTATATGGAGGTCAAGATAAGTTTAATTAACAACATTATTATAAAATTACCTGCTATTTCGTTTCATTCCGTTAGAAGTAGTAAAATCTCAAATTTTTAATTTGCAATCTTCATTTCATTCCATAAGAACACAAACCTATCTATTTCCAAGCTTTAATTTTTTATTAGCTTGTATAATAATACTATGTTAAAGTATATAAATGTGCATGACATTCTTACAG
>JAULBS010012505.1:0-11074 GCA_032355785.1 Symmetromphalus regularis | reverse complement strand
TGCATACTTCTATATTCACCCCCTATGAAAAGAAATTATTCAACTTCAAAGTGTAAATTTAACGTTTTTGTTTAAACAATGCTTCAGGTTTTTTTTCTTTTCTAGCCTTCATGACAGTCAATGGAAATAAAATGTGTGAATTTTCACATTTAATTTTATTTTTAGCAAAATGTAGGTCGGTGGGTTTGTGAAACAAATAATAAAAAAACTGGCCTAAATAAACAATTTTCAAAGCACTGTCAAATGCTCTAAAGGCACTTAATTAATATTCAATACAAAATATTTATACAACTTTTATTATAAAATATCTGGAAAATGTTATTTCTGAATAAAGACATGAAATACCCTTTATATTAATTCAATATTTACAAGAGTGAAATATGTATTTATAAACTGAAACTTTTTTCTGCTGTAAGAATGACCATTTATAAATGTAGGAACATTTCAGTTTAAAAGATAGCATTTTGGAATGTAGTTATTTATTTGATAAAATATTTCGAGATATGTTAAATACTCTTTACATACATATGCATTTAATAAAGAACATATATTCATTAAAAAAATATGTTTCCTTCAATATTAATATGTATGTGAAAATCTAAGAAAATAAAAATATTATATTATCATATGTACATGTATATGTGGAGTATTAACTTAATTACACATTAAAACACCTTAAGTAAGTGTTTCTTTTTAATTTCTACTGAATTTCTTTTTATCTTGTAAGAAACTTTTAAATGTATATATGAAAAGCTTTAGTTATATGTAAAGTGCATTCTTTTGTATGTATTATATTTCTGAATAAATATTTTCAAGAAAAAAATGCTACCAAAAGGAGTAATGTTTACTCTTAGGAAATTAATATAAAGTGAAAACATCAATGGAAGACATTTACGGTTGGATGTAAGCTAAATAAGGTAAAATAGGGAGTTTATATATATATATATATAGCTTTATAAATGAACAAATACGTCGTTGTCACAAATCTATTTTTTCTCCAGTCATCTATTTTTGACTGGCTATTAAAAAGAAAGCACTAAATAATAAAGAGAACAAGTTAATTACTTTCTCCATTTTATGCCCATTAAATCTAATGACATATAATTCAAGAATATAAATTTTTAAAAAAAGTATTTCTAAACAAAACATCTAAACCAGTAAGGTGTTCCTCAATAGATTATCTATTATCTATTCTACTGCTAATCAAATAATAAATTCTTTCTGCTGAAGACAAGTGCTGATGTTTCCATTTAATTATTCTCAAACAAACAGCATTTAAAAAAGTTGTTTACTATGCCACCTAAACCTATACACTGAGACCAATCAAATAGGAAACACACGAGTAATTTGGATCACCCTAATAATAAATTAAACAGAATAAAGAAATATTCCCATTGTTTCCACTGAACACAGGTAATATGTAGTGCAAAAATACAAAAATATCACAGCTCACTTCACTGCATCAGCATAAATATATGTTAAAATGAAACATTTAAAAACAATCAAAATGTAAAATGTATAAAATTATTAAAGCTTTCTGACAGTTTTGGTCCACAGTCTTTATACACGTGTACAACAATTGAATAATACTAACAAAAACTAAACAAAAGGCTCACATCTTATATTTTATAATGGTATAAAGTGTTTAATGTTTATTATTTTTGATAAACACAAATATATATATATCTAGTACAATTTAAAAAATAATTATTTCATATAGTCAGACTAATATGATAAGTCAAATATTGTCCAAACTGAGTTTTGATACATTATCGCCCTTCTATTAACATTAGTGCCTGAATCATAACATCATTTGTTTGACCAATTAAATGTAATGTTGTAATACTGCCTATTAGAATTGAGTGACTTAAGCACTTTTATCCAAAATGGCAGCCAGGAATATTTTTTTCAAAACAGGAAGACATTACTTAGGCAGTTATTGTGTGAGTCTGATGATAGGTTAAAATGATTAGCTTACATAATGTACATTTCAGTTTTTCTCTTTTAATATTCTGAGGCCAAAATAGTGTTGTCACATGGGACAAAAGAAACCAAAAGTCTTTTCAACTTATGTTTGCCTCAATAAATTATTGTTCAATTATGTTAATTATTCAGGCAGATGACACTGTACTCTTTAACATTTTAAAAGTTATTTTGCTTGAATAAAGTTCCAGTGATGTTCGCAGCTTCTAATTTCAGAACTTGGCCATGTAACTGATTGTAATTTCACACGAAATGATTTGTGACCAACATGCAGACTGAATAATGGTTCACATATATTTATTGTGCCCTGTTGTCTCATGAACATCTCTGTAAATCAACGATAATGTGCCTAATCTGACTGACAAAAGTTATCATGGTCAGCATGTTGTCACAGCATAAAATAAGTCCAAGTTAACTAAATCATTAGTTTTCCAATCACTGGCTCAACTGCCTTGTGTATAGATATGGTTTTTAACAATATGACAGTTTTCTTCTTCCAATTATCTTGTAAATGTCTCAACATAGTGTAATATAAACTCCTCGACTTTTGAAGGGTCATCCATGTAATACTGTTTTGGAAGTAGTAGCATGTCTTAAAATCAAACCTTGGTTTCATATGGATTGAGGGTCAAAGACAATAACTACTTTTACAAAATGTATGTGAATGCTCTATTTTGCCACCTCCAATTAACCAATTATGTATGAGAGTTTAACAACCCTACAACAAAATGGATGACTCTTCAATAATTGTGTTAAGCAGAGATGGCACTGATCGCTTAATAATGCATTTATCTTGTTGGTTATAACATTGTGTCAGAAGTGGGATGACCATACCAGTAAGCATGTGTATCAAGTACAATCTGCATTATTTTAAAACAGAACCTAGACTAGCATAGGTTTTGCTGTCAGAGTAACAATGAGAAATCTGAACCCATCACCACTTGATAAAAGCTGGAAACAATTATGCTGTGCTCTCATATGGCAACCTCCGTTGCTGGTAGATATTGCTATGATAGCCACCATAGATTGGGGCTGGGTTAATCTGAAAATTAAAATGACATGTCAATTAATAATTAAATTAAGCTCAGATATTTATCTGAAATGTAAGACAGTACCAGGTATGTGTTATGACTTATGTAGTTGCTGACATAATACTTTAAAAAAAAATGAATTTGCTGCAATGATTTTCTTAGCATTTAAAATGTATAGTTTTAATCTCTTGGTGACCTCATCCATGTAACATGGGTGAAAAGGTTCCACAGACCATCATTTAATGAAATACAGTCATAAAAGGTGAGCTTATCCTACCCGGCCATGAAAACTGTTTAGACCAAGTAAAACAAATGGGTTAGTTTTGTTTTTAATGTGGGATGGAAGGTACTTTTTTATTTGTTTGTACACATGTTGAACTTATTTATGAACAGTGTTAGAACCAGAGGACAATGACTGATGAGAGTTAAATATAAAGTAATTATATGGAACAGTTGGAGGAATAGTTCTGCTAGACACGGGGAGTGTGTAGGTAATGAAACATCCTATTTTATAGCAACCAGTGGTGGATTTAGGTGGGCCCTAGAGGCCCGGCCCCTCTCCTGAATTTGGCAATTTAATTAAAAAAAATTCACTGGCAATTTAAAAAAAAATGTCTCTGTTAAAGAATCTGGTATTATATTATTGGGGTCCCACCTAAATGGATTCTCTGCATCTGCCACTGACAACATTTATGAAATTTTAAAAATGATGGATAAGAGAAATGTTTTGCAAGGATGATGGTGCATGTTTTTGATTGGCTTTATCTCATACCAGTCTGTAACGTATGTCTTCTTGTAACTGCTGCTGTTCTCTCTTGCTGTTGATCCAGTCTGATGCCTGTCTAGTTAGACTCTTCTTCAGCTGGTTGTGCTGAAAACAGCATGGCAAAGGAATATTTAAATTATTTAATGACACCCCAGCTCAAGCAGATACAGTGTGTATAGCCAGGACTTTGTATTGGAGAAAGATCAAAAGTAAGCTATCCATCTTTTGTTTTATGATGGTGAATTTTCTATTCTATATTAATGGGAAGGAGTGGGGAAATAACATTTCTGAGCCAAAGGAATCAAAACAAAATATTGTCTTTGATGGAAAATATTTATTATGTTTAAACTGCACCATCAATTAACACATATTTATGTTTTTAGGATAGAATTGGGTAAATTTTAGAGAACATTCAGTTTTTCAGTTTTATTCAAACAGCAGTCAATGTGAAATAACAGCAGGAATTGTAGGGAAATATTAAAATATTTTGGTGGTAGCTTTTTAAATTAACTTGTCATTGGAAGGGGAGCAGTATTAAAAAAAAAACATTTATGACTCCAAAACTGAAGAAAAATCCCTCATGATTGTGTCAGTGTGACAAGCAGTACATGTAATCTGGAGACACATTTATAGCCTCATCCAGAGGAAAGTTTTTCTTTGTTATTTTGCTCAGCGGTGGGCAGTGGTAATGATAGTATGAAATATGATTATGAAATTTATTAAAGTACCTGTGTTCGTTCACGATTAAACTTCTTCATCAAATCTATTCTCGCCATTTCACTGGTGTTGAGGTGTTGCTAAATGAGAAAGTAAACTTTTTATACATGTACCATATGTCTTGTTTCAATTCATATGCTTGGAAATAATAATTATAAAGGTCTCAAAACAATCCATTATTTTCATCCAGTGCCAGATTTACCTAAAGACTTGGCCAAGGTGTACAAAAAGTGTTTAAACCGTCACAGATATAGTGTCGGATTTAGGATTAAGCTAAACAAGTTACAGCTTAGGTGCCTCACAAAGTTTCAGGTTTTTTTTTGGTTTTATTCTGTTTTGTTTTTGTTTGTAACATTTTATGTGGCTTTTGTGTGTACTACAGTTTTTAACAGAGGGTCACCAATCTTTATACAGCTTTATACAGCCTCACCAAGTCTAAATCCAGGGTGAGATAATATTCTGACTCCCAAAATAAATCATGCCAATTATTATGGTCCTAATATTCCAAATCCAGGGCATTTAAAATATTTTATAGGGTTTGTCACTTACTGGTATCACTGAATGCCCCTAAGTGAGCTGTATCTGATGCACAAAGGGCGTATTTTGGTTTTTGAAGCTATCCCACATTTATCTTGAAATCAAAAGATATTCCACATAAAACTTGTTATGTGAAAAACAATTTTTGGCCCTTTTCTCCATTATCAACCTCAACTTACACCCTTTTGGTTCTGAAGAAGCGATATATTCTCTCTCCCTTTTGGATCATTATCATTATATAAATACAACTTACCAACAAGCTGTCTTTGTCAGTCATTGCGTGTTTTGCTTTCTTCAGAAGTTCTGCATTGTCATGTTTCAATCTAACAATTTCCCTCTCAAGGGCTGCATTTTCTTCCACAAGTGACTGAAATTAATATACGTCAGTGGTATTAAAGGGATCTGTGAATAAAAAATGTTTTTTTTAAAAGTCATGGTGACTCCCCTGCTTTTGTAATGTAATGTAATCACCAGTTTGTTCCACTATCTAAATTCTAAGTTGTGACAGGCTTGTCTGAAAGATGACCTTCACCAGTGATGTATTAGAACATTTCTTAATGATATGTACTGCATGCACAATAAAGGTGATATAATTTTAACACAAATTTGTATGCTTACACATTGTAATTCAACTTCATATCCATGCTGACTTTATGTTAAACAAAAACAAAATGAATTAACTATATTTCTAATAATATTTGACATAGATTTACTGGATGTTTAGTTTGAATGGTTAGCAGTGGTGGATCTAGGTGGGGGTTTGGGCCCCCCCTATATTTTGCAATTGAAAAAAATTAAATTAAAATTATATATTTTTTTTTAATTATTTTTTTAAACATTAAAAGAATCCAAGGAATTTGCTTCATATTATTGTGACCTCCCACCCCCCCACCCCAAATGGATTTTCTGAATCCACCACTGATACGGTAACATTTATTTATAAAAATAATTCTGGAAAGCCTAAGGGCCTCTGTACCTTTTGCATCTGTAAAACTAGGCACAGAAAGTATTAGGTATTTCTGTCTGAAAACAATACATTATTGGGATTACTCTAAACATCAACAACTAAGTACTGAATATAGATGGGATTACTCTAAACATCAACAACTAAGTACTGAATGTATATGGGATTACTCTAAACATCAACAACTAAGTACTGAATGTATATGGGATTACTCTAGACATCAACAACTAAGTACTGAATGTAGATGGGATTACTCTATACATCAACAACTAAGTACTGAATATAGATGGGATTACTCTATACATCAACAACTAAGTACTGAATGTAGATGGGATTACTCTATACATCAACAACTAAGTACTGAATGTAGATGGGATTACTCTAAACATCAACAACAAAGTACTGAATATAGATGGGATTACTCTATACATCAACAACTAAGTACTGAATATAGATGGGATTACTCTAAACATCAACAACTAAGTACTGAATGTAGATGGGACTACTCTAAACATCAACAACTAAGTACTGAATGTAGATGGGGTTACTCTATACATCAACAACTAAGTACTGAATGTAGATGGGATTACTCTATTCATCAACAACTAAGTACTGGACATAGATGGGATTACTCTATACATCAACAACTAAGTACTGGACATAGATGGGATTACTCTATACATCAACAACTAAGTACTGGACAGAGATGGGATTAATCTATACATAGAGAACATATAGAGGTTGATCTGCAAAGTATATAATGTTTAAATATAATTATTTGTTCTCTTGGTCCATAATTTTTAATTGAACATTTTTGGTATATTTTTATTAATAAATTACAGGACAGTGGAAGGGAGACAATGAGCATACTGTACCTCATTTCTTCTTATTACATCATTGACTCGGACAGAACTTCCCATAAAACTATCTGATCCTGGCAGAGTCATAATTATAGTTGTCTTCTCTGTCTTTTCTGTCTCTCTATTCGTGTTTGCATCATTTACTTGACTTGTCTCTCTCTCGTCACCGTCTTGTGGCTTCTCTCTGTTTTTCTGTCGTTCCTGCATGTACATGTCTTTATAGCGCTGGGCAAGCTGACCAGATTTCACTAGCTCCTGTTCCATTGCTTTTATTTTATTATCCACTGAAACGAAAATAATGTCAGTCAGTTCATTAGTTACTCTTGGTTAAAGTAATGGTTACTGCAAACAGAAATTTGATATTTACTATATGAAAATAATGTCAGTCAGTTCATTAGTTACTCTTGGCTAAAGTAATGATTACTGCAAACAGAAATTTGACATTTACTATATGAAAATAATGTCAGTCAGTTCATTAGTTACTCTTGGCTAAAGTAATGGTTACAAGTCGGCAGCAGTATAGATACTGATTTTCTATAGCTACTCCCACAACCACAGCTTAATTCCAAGACGAAAAAAATATTTATATACATTAAGTTTAAGAAAAAGATAAAAGCATTTGCTTGCCTGGTGCCCATAAATTAATTAGTCAATTTAGTATAAACATTTAGCTTATCAAATGTTTAAATGGACAATTTTTTAATCAATTATCTAGGAAAGCCTGATTACTTCAAAAATGATGCCCTTCAAAACCTAGATTTCATTTTAATTTCACTTTTTGTTACTCCATCCCCAATAACAAAAAACAACACTTATACGAAATTATAGGGTGGGTTTTATAATAAATAATGTGTTAAATATAAATGTTAATCATATGCTGTGGCTTGGCAAATATGAAAATCTCATACTTTCCTTGGCTTTCCTTTCAAACTTCTGCACAAGCTTCATTGCATTAATCTGTGACAGTCTGCACTCTTCGTGCAGTTTGCGGTTCTTATGATTCAAATGCTTCACCTCATTCATGCGTTCCTGCAATGTGATCTCAGCCTGCAGACTGCGATTAGGTCCCTCCAGACTGCGTATCATCTGAGCTTTGTGCTCATAAGCAATCTCCTGTTCTTCTGGAGTCAATTTAGGCTTGTCAGAACTAAAATATTAATGTCAAAATGGTTAACATAATGTTTAAAATTATGATATTGTTATGTTATCATTTCTATTAATGTGAGCCTCGGTGGTCTAGCAGTAGAAAGTCAGACTCTCAAGCTGATGACAGTGGTTCAAAACCAGTTGGAGGCTGGCTCACATTTGACTACGTGTCAAAATAACCAAATGTTTGACACCAAGTAGCTGATGATTAATAAATCAATGTGCTCTAGCAGTGTCATTAAACAAACAAACCAAACCATTTTGATTAAATACATATATATCTAAAACAAATCATATCTGACTATCAAAATGAATCTAGCCAAAGCTGTATAATAATGTCTGCTGAACAACCATTTAAACAGAACTCTTTTAAATTTATGAATGATAAAATTTGATTGGTTGATTTTATAATATTATTGTAAGACAATTATGAATTGGCCATGGTCAGATAGAGATACAGACAACAATGATGTAAGAGATTTGATTTTAATTACTGTGGAATCTAAATAATGGAACTGTTATTGTGATCAAAACAGTCCAAATGATGGTAACATTTTAAGGACTTGTATTCTGAATGACTGTAAAACATAGTGATGCCAAGTGTTGATAAAATGTAAGCATATCCTGCCACACTGGTGAGACTTATCAGCACAGTCTTCAGCCCCTTGATGGTGAATGTTGAAAATCAACATAGTGTGATCTGTCAACTAATTACCTTTTTTTCTGTGAGGAATCATCTGTAGGTGAGCTACATGTAGGTGCGCTACATGTAGGTGCATCTTTCTGTGTTTGAGGTGAGGTGGCCTGCTCACCCAAGAGTTCTCCTTGTGCGGTGTGGATCTTCTCTTGAATCTTTAGAATAATACTTAAATAATAATCAGTATCCTGCATTGTAACTTATTTATATTACAAAACTAAATATATATTAAGATAGAGAACTAATTTTATGACTGCCCCAAATCATGCCCCTCGTTTGTCAATCTCATACCAATGCCATCTAAAATGTAATTCATGGGACCAACAAAACCAATTTCAAACCCTGATAACAACATAAGCAAGTACACTGTTTAATCGGCAGCAACACTATATTACAGTAAGTGTCAAACGAATGGTATTTTTTACATACATATATCATCAAAATTTGGTGAGAGAAACATTTTTAAAATTTGACATCACATTGATTTGCCTTGTTGTCTAAAATTAATTAATTAATTAACTAATTAAAGGAGCGAAAGATAAATTTGTTATTTTCAGAATCAAAATCTACGGCCCCATTATGATGACAAATGATTTTATGTCGTTTTTTTAAATTTTGAATATTTTCCCCTTCCTTTGAGCTGTTATGAATCATTTGAAACTATTTGGTCTGTAATGCCATTTCCTGATAGCTAGAACACAAAACACTATTGATATAAAAAATTAATCTCAGTTTTTCTACTTTGACGATAGCTAAATATTACTTTGATTTTTAAAACCATTTTATAATAAAATTCACTTGTCTGGCTTGCTTCTGATATTGAATTGGACTGGGAAATCTTATATAGATTGTAGTTAACTGATATTAAATTGGACTGGGGAATCTTATATAGACTGTAGTTAACTGATGTTGAATTGGACTGGGAAATCTTATATAGACTGTAGTTAACTGATATTGAATTGGACTGGGAAATATTATTTAGACTGTAGTTAAGTGATATTAAATTGGACTGGGAAATCTTATATAGATTGTAGTTAACTGCAGTGGCGATGGAACGAAATTCATATTGGGGGGGCTGCTAATACTAAGAAGCAACTGACTTTACCAAAAAACACAAGAATAACATTAAATTTTAAATTATTGGGGCTGCTGCAGCCCTCCCATCCTCCCACGGCTCCAACGCCCCTGAACTGATATTGAATTGGACTGGGAAATATTATATAGACTGTAGTTAACTGATATTGAATTGGACTGGGAAATATTATATACACTGTAGTTAACTGATATTAAATTGGACTGCGAAATCTTATATAGATTGTAGTTAACTGATATTGAACTGGACTGGGAAATCTTACAGAGATTGTAGTTAACTGATATTGAATTGGACTGGGAAATATTATATAGATTGTAGTTAACTGATATTAAATTGGACTGGGAAATCTTATATAGATTGTAGCTAACTGATAATTGACCTCTTTTAGGAGTTGTGCTGATTGTTGCAGTTGTTTCTGTAGTGTATCCTTAATTGCTTTAGAATCCTTCTCCTTCTTAGAGTTGTCCAACTTCTTAGCATTGTCCTGAATTGTCTTTGATATCTGAGTGACCTCCTGACACTGGCTCTGCAAACTCTGCAATTATACATGAACATTTAGTAACGTCTGCTTGGCAGTGGTGGTGGTGTTAGAGCTGATGATCACAACAACAGAGACAATGATCCTGACTGGGTGCAATAAATGAGTTCCCTACCTAATCAGTTACTGAGGTAATAAGCTAAGCAGTAGTGCTTTTTGTGCAGGTCAGTGTAGGATTTACCTATAGACTTGGCAGGCTGAAGCCTAGGGCCTCAAAATCTGGGTACTCTGGCCAAGGTATATTTTTGACACTCTCATAGGATGTAAGCAGCTTTGGGCTTCACTTCTTTTTTTTTTCTTCTTTTTTTTTTATTGCTTGTAAAATTTTATGTGGCTTTTGTGTGTATGGGGTGCCAAGTGTAAACAAATTATTTAAAATATTTTAACCCCTTTTTCTGCACATTTAATTTATATAATAAATGTTCCAAATATTTATTAAATAAATTAATTATTTATTAAATCTCTACAATATATATTAAATATTTCCAACATCTATTAAATATTTTCTACATGTAATACATATCATTTAGGTAAATCAGGGTTCCACCTAGCATCTGGAAAATGGGAGTCAACATGACTCATAGGGTTTTATTTTGGGTGTCAAGCATTCAAAAATGGGAGTCACATATGACATATTATTATTTCAATAATTAACTGAATAACTATCTTGTTTATATTACATACATATATTATACCCATTATCTACTATTCTATCTTTATAATACTTAAATACATTTATATC
>JAULBS010012494.1:0-11074 GCA_032355785.1 Symmetromphalus regularis | reverse complement strand
CATTTCAATTTTAAACTTTGATATTCATGGGCCCCGGTGCGGCGCACCGGCTGCACCCCCCTCTCGTGGGGCCTGATTCCAGCGGAAGACGATAAAACACAGGAGAATGGTGTACGGCTGTCTCAGGAAAATAACAAAAGACTGAGCAACTAAACTAATATATGGATCCTATGATGATTATTTTGTTTATTATATATAAGATGTAACTACGGAATACCATTGTCTTGGTATGCACTGAAATAAGTATTGAACTCGACGCTTGGATTCATGACAATCAATAGGTTAAACATGGCAACTACTGTTGTAAAATGCATGTTAATGTTTGGCTTTGCTAACAACCGGTTATGTACGTCATCTCTAACAGTCAAAGTGTGACATTAGTCCGTGGAAAAAAATAACATACGTTAGAACATTTTTTATTTAAAAATCAATCAAAATACTTAGTTTCTTTAATTATGGATTATATATATAGGAATCATTTCTCACCCTAATACTGAATACTGAAGGCTTGGGAAAGAGTTCTGTCGATAATAAATTCTGACCCATATTATAGAACAGCAACCGTAGAAACGCAAGATTTTTTTATTTAACATAACTTCTTATTAATAATCGGCTATTGAATATGAAACATGGTCATTTGGACACAGCGTCATCAGAGGAAAACCTCAATATTTTCCAATTAGTAAGAAAGGATGTTTTATATGCACTTTCCTACGGACAGAACAGCACATACCACAGTTTTTGATACAGCACTCGTGGTGCCACTGGTTGCAGGGGCGTTGGAACGAAATTCTTATTGGGTGCGGGGGGAGGAGCTGCTCCTGTTTTTGAACACCAGAATTTGCCGGTGAATAATTTAACAATAAGAACATATTTATGAGAATTACTGCTGCAGCCCCTCCCAGCCCCGCCCTCGGCTCCAACGCCCCTGGATTGAGAAGAAAAACAAAACAAAAAGGCAAACCAAAAAACAACAACAAAATAAACAAATTAATTGAATTTAAAAAAATCTGTAAATTAGTCCACCGTGAGGGCTCGATCCTACGACCAAAGAAGACGCACGTGTATGAAATCAACCTAATCTATCAGCATATTACAGACTGTAGATTTGAAGTTAATCCTATGTAAACTGGATAAATGTCAAAATGATAACAGAAAGACCCCCCCCCGTCCCCTAATAACATAAGTCGCTAGGTTCTAGTCTGTTACAGCCATGCACATGAGCTTCACATCAGAGAGGTCTTGGCCTGGAGGCAACAACATCCTGTGCACACAATGAAAAATGTAATAATGTGTACACACGATTCACTGTTTATCATTAACGTATCCTCAGGGAGCGCAATAATTGGAAGATTCTTAAGCAGTTTCAAAATAAGTCTCACAGTGAAAAGCGAAAGTGCAAAATAACGGCGACGAGAGCGTTTATCATTTATGTTAATCAGCGCTATAGTCTCCAAAGAGTTTCTATCATTAATTATTCAATTCTATCTCTTAGACTCAATCTTATATCGACATACGATTAAAAATTGTTGACTACCTGTGTGGTATATGGAATTAGCATTTTAACATTTTTATTATGATTTACTGTTTAGCTGGAAATGTAGACTCACAAACTATATATGATTTTTACACAATTTAATCTGCCTGTCAGTAAAATAACAGACTAGTTCCGGATTTCTTATGTTAATTTTAGACTGCTAAATTAAAAATAATCACGAATGCAGATCTACGAAGTAGAAAGGTTTTAATATGGAGGATTTGTACACAATTCGATTTATGTGAAGTATATTATTTTAAACTACTAAAATAATGAATTTAAATTTACAATGCCAAAACGATAGGGTTAAAAGATTCAGGCCAGTAGGAACGACATAGGGAGGGGTGGGGTGGGGGACACTGGCGGGTCGGGTACAAACTTATCAGGTTTTGGTTACACAATGACAAACTGATTTATTAACCATCGGTTAATGGATGTCAAACATTTGGTGATTTTTGACATATTGTGTGAGCCAACATCAGACAAGTTTTGAACAACTGTCTTCAGCTTGAGAGTCCGATGTCCTAATTGACAACTGAGGCACACAGGTTAGGGGGTCGTTCACAATTATCAACATTTTCCTCTTTGTAAAGACCGTAAGCAATTTCAGACTGCACAAGATTATTATGTATAAACAGTGGCGTGTAGAAAGGTGGGACAGAGGGGGCGACGGGAACGGGGGTCTGGGGGTATACAATCAAGGAGTTGGCCCCGGGCATCACCAAACCTATGCACGCCACTGCGTATACAATATAAATTTTGAAGGTTTTCAATCGATATTTTAATGTTTAATTTAAATTCAAATACTGGTCTTGAACTCTTCCCATTTCCCCCCACCCATGAATGTACGCTTTGCACGAATACGACTATATCGATATCTGTGAACATCTTATCAAAGCAGGTGTCTTACAGTGCAAGTCTTCAATAAGGTTAATTGGTTATTCATATTTATGAACGTTCTATTGGCCGCAAGGGTATTCTGTCCAAATTATGAGACCCAGTGCGAACATTTATCGTAATTAGATATAAAAAGTTAATATACTAACAAAAACCCTAAAATGATTAGATGTAATAACACTGAGGAATTAGGATACAAACCAAAAATAATTGTGATACATGAAGTTCAAAAATATTTTAAAAACCTCTAAAAAAGCAACGAATTTGGACGTAGCAATTTGTAATATACAATTTCTTACGCACAGAACGATATCTAACACGGTGTTTAAGAGAAGAACACCCCCACCCCCTCCAAAAAAAAAAAATCCTAAAGAAAACCAAAACAACCCTTAAAAATCCACTCCTAAACAACAACACAAGCCCTATCATTTAACCCAATAATATTATATAATCTGCCTTTCTTCTACAAAATATATCACACCCATTAATGAACTACAAATGCAGAAACAGATCCAGAAATTTTAAAAGGGGTTAAAAGATAACGTTAAGATTTTTGAGTGGCAAGTGTAAGTTAAGGTATAATTACAATGGGGATGAATGGTGGGCAAAAATAGTGGGTCAGAACACGTTAACCCATAGATCTATCCACGAATTTAAAATTCATAACGAGACAAATTAGCGCAACATGCACCAACAGGACGAGATAAAGCGGAAAACTCGCCAGCAAACAAGTTCAAGACGTCAAGGGCAGACAACTGATTAGAGTGACTCGATAGTCGCATTCCTCTACTCAAGGGAAACACATGTACGGCATTTTATTGACATGCTTCAACGCAAACTAAATGATCAGAAATGAAAAATTAAATCCCAGTCGACGAAGAGCTATAATTCATACAAAACAGACGATGACAGATAGCCACCTTTCTGTACTCGATGACACATAAGAATTCTTTTTCAAGCAATAACTTTTCTTCTATGTATTGTAGCGCAAACCCGTGCAAAGCTGGTAATAGGCTCAAGCCAGATGGGAAATATAGCCCCCATCTGAAACGGCTCATTAAGTATTTTTGTAATCAGTACTAAATACCATGGGTGTAGGCAACAAATAGGACAATTTCAAAGTTATTTTGATCTAGTATACAAAAATTTATTAAAACATTATAAAAAGTACAGTACTACTTTTGAAAGGACTTGCACAACCCTAACTGTCAATGAAATACTGAGGTAATTTATTATACTGGTTAATTACCACTTTGAGAACGCAAGTGTCAAATATTCAGCTCGAAACATGCCATAGAAAACGAAAGAAAGGAAAAAATTCTGAAGTATATTATTCACCAACAGCTGCAGTAATTGTGTTTAGCATTTCTTCAGCCAGTCACTGACGTACGAGTTCGGTTTATTATGCATTCTGTTTGTGTTTGTAGTTATCAGCCAGCAACTGAACCTTTCTGTTTCTCCACATCTGCTAATAGAGCATGATTTCCTTTGGTGTCAGAACGTAATGACGTGTTCATTAACTCTCCACGAAGTCTGGTGCTATACAAAATGCAGGTGTAACGTACGCAACATACAAATAGCAATGGTGGAACCACGTGCCAACCATTTGTCTTTGTGGCGTGTGCAGGAAATTGCTGTTTTTTTTTTTTTTAAAGTCGAAATATTCGTCAGATATTGTGCAATATTCCTGGCATGACCTCATTAAGGTTTTCTAAGCACTTATAATGAAATAAAACATGTTACTAATTGAATTTTTTGTTCTAACGTAACATGTTTAAAAGAATAAGAAATGCGTCCTTAGGCACGTATGCTATTAGAGTGGTGCTCGAGATATTTGATGAAAATGTAGTAAATGAACCGAGCTAAAGCAATGGTTACAAGTGCCTGGAATAAAAATACTAATGATTAAAATACACGCAATCTTGCATACTTGCTGAAGAAAAGCACTTACAAGATAAGTCATGTATGTGACACTTTAACAATCTTCGTCCTCTTGTTTCACTGATACAAAGTAGTTTTTTATTTATTAGTGATATCGTAAATCGCGGTCATTGAATTAGTGTTTTACATATACGGTAGAACACTGTAATTCAAAAGTTGTGAAATAATATTAAATATGAATTGTAATTAAACGATGACCTTTAAAACATACCACTGATTTAACTCTATGAAACCAAAATATACTACAGAGAACAGCTGGATTTCTCTGCACGGTAGCTACAGAATTTGATTAGGCCTCAAACAGTTGAAAGAAAAGGCCATGTGGAAGCTATACTAAGGGTATTTCGTATGCCTGATTACATCCTGTTGCCAATTCGCATCAACCAAATGCTGGAGTCCCTAGCAAATGTGTTTGTTGGACTTGTGTAAAAGGATAACGGTTTCCTTCATGTCGTTTGGAACCGAGAATCGTATCATGAGTGCATCAAGACGGTATGAAATGGAAACACTCAGTTAACATGGGTGGCACTAATGAACAGTTTGTTTCTCTACAGCAGATGCCGTTGGATATGTTACGTACACTAAATGACCACGTGTACACAAGATGTCAGCAAATCTTACCACACCCAATCAGCTTTGGAGATCTATTTATTATTAGCCTGATTATTAACACCTGAAATAATGCATTCTTTGATATAACCAAGCCACATAAACATTACGTATTTCGTTATTGCTAGCACCTGAAATGCTTTGATATTGGTGGTCTTCGATTGTGTATATCAAAAGAAACGAAAACGCAGAAACCCCTATGATCGTGTATCGCTTAAAATTAATAGAGGATTGCAAAAATATATTCTGTTAATATCCCAAGTTTCACTTGCAGTGGCGTGCAAAAACGGAGTGTGGGGGAGGGTGGGGGTAGACGAGACGACGGCCCCGAGCATCGATTTCAGGCGAGCATCCAATCAAAGAATGAAATTAACACTTGCCATATCCTATATTGGAGTGTTGGAGACATACAATCGAGGAGTTGGCCCTGGGCATTACAGGACCTCTGCACGCCACTGTTCACTTGTATCAGTGTGAATATTTCAATTAACTCCTGTCATCAGTGCTACCAGTACACTGCAGCAGTACTCATAAACAAACAACACGGGGCCTTGGACTGACTTGAGTCAACAGAGATGGGGTAAAGAGCGCGTTGCTATGTATTTACGACTTTTACAAGAACGTGATGTGTCACCTGTAATCTGATTCCCTATATTACGCTCAGTTTAACATAATTGAAGGATATTCCTCAAGCAGACGTGCTGATGTCCAAAGAAAATTACTGTCGTATGTCTTCGTTTTAATCTCCACAACTATTGACTTTGAACTCATTTTAATGTCAGTCGTGTAAACAAACATGTCAGTTTGGTGTTCTAAAACTCTGCCCTCCAATGACAAAATTTAGTGATGCACATTTAGGTCAGAAGTAAAACTAATAATAAAATAAAATTAGAGATAATGTAATGTTTTAGGTGAATAGTTTTTAGCTGGTTTATTTATCTCTGAACCGGGGAAGCGTATTTTCCCATTTTATAATCTAATATCAATGGAATCTTCATCATCAAAAGGCCAAAACCAATATTCCACACACAATAATAATAACATTAAAAAAACACACACACAAAAAAAAACCCACTAAAGATCTGATATAGAGACAATAGTGTTTGTTTTGTTTTTTGTTTGTTTGTTTAACGACATCACTAGAGCATATTGATTTGTTATCGTTGGCTATTAGATGTATTTCCTTTGGGTAATTTTGACAAGTGTGAGCCAGAATCCAATGGATTGAGAACCACTGTCCAGCCCGAGGGTGGAGGGGTGGGGGTGGGGGTGTATTCTAAAGATTTGTGAGTAAGTTTGTGTGTCGGGTAGGATACTATCACTCTTTCGGGAATACTTGGTGTAATCACTGTTTTTATGTGATTTATGAGTAAATGCATTCACAATTTTGTTCATGAATCCCTTGAATAGCTTTGTGCTGATGTACATGACAGTTTTGTCGTTTAGATTTCTACATGTATATAGAGGCCACCTGTCTAGAACGGTGATTTTAGTCAATCGCTTGGTAGCTGTCAAAAACAGTTTTTGCTGTAAAAATTACTTATTTCTAGTGCAGAGCCTTCAGAGTTCTCGTGCATGGCTAATTATCGATCAGAAGAAGCCCCTCCAATCAGCGGCTCTGCATAATAAAAGATGAACGCTAAATTAAATAATAAGATATCTGTATTCCATTTGATAGACCTGTCAGAAAGTGCTTGAGGTACCAGAGAGCATTCTAATTGAATTATCACTATTTTGATAGCACAAACAATTAATTTACCAGTAACGAATATATTGATTCTACTGACAGTACCTGAAAAATTAAGTTAAATGTCTATGTTTTTGTATTATAGACGGAAAACGTAATTATATACTTTCATATATCAGGAGAGTAATTATGTTGAGACAGCATTGTCTCACATGAATGAGACACACACATAATTGTCTGATAACATTAACCGCTAGTCCTGTGCACAGTCAAATTATTTTAACGTGTTCTTAAGCATGCCAGACCATAAGCCGATAATATTATTTCAGAAGAGGTTGTCCAAAGATTATAAGATTTTTAATATTGAGGAGGGTGAGTCCAGGACTAAAGTTAGTAAAGTTCAAATTATAAAAGGAAAAAAGAGTTGACCGAAGGGGAGGGTCCTGTATTGATATGGAATCGTGTAGCATGGCAAGATACCAACGTATGATTATATTTACATAGGGACTGCATAGTCTCCATAGCATCATTGATAGTGTGTTATTTATAAGTTGCAAAGAGAATATATTATCATAGACGGCATGTTACATATAGTAGGATTATAGTGAGTTGTTTACCAGACTTGACAAGTGTATATAGTAGGATAGATAGTGAGTTGTTTACCAGACTTGACAAGTGTATATAGTAGGATAGATAGTGAGTTATTTACCAGACTTGGCAAGTGTATATAATAGGATAGATAGTGTGTTGTTTACCAGACTTGACAAGTGTATATAGTAGGACAGATAGTGAGTTGTTTACCGGAACTGTGAAGTGTACATACTCTAGTAGCATATATGGAGCATTTTTCTTTTCTTCTTATTTTCCCAGCACATATAGGGTATCGTTTACCAGAATCCATTTGTTGTTTAAGATACTTGCCATGTGCATATAATATAACAAGAAACGCAGTGAGTTGTTGCAACACAGAAGACAGTTCCAGCAAAACAGAACGAATACGGTTAATTGAGGAAAGTCAGAGTCATTTACAGGTTTGTCTGTTAGGAAGACCCGCGTGGTGTTAAGTCTACAATGTAGTGATGATTCAGTCATTAAACCTGTCTCTATCAACCGGATCATCTCCGCGGGGAGTTCACGTCGAAACAAAAATGGCGCTCTTGACGTCATTCGACACAATTATAGAAAACCCAGACGGAAACGAGGTATGAACAGAGAGGCAAGGTCACATCCGGCTAGCGCCAATTCACACTGGTCATCTGTTATGGTACATTTAAACGAATAACCCACAAAGCTTTACGGTCAGTCAGGTCGGTTAAAAGGCAGAATAAAGGAATATAAGAGGAATTTTGGGCGCAAGGTAGAAAATCGCTCCCTGGAAGTGGGTGGACGGAGCATCTCCCCTGTCAAAAAAGTGGGGGACGGAGCATTCTCCCTTTCCAAAACAATTGGGGCATGTATTCCCTTCCCTCCTATCACCTCCAATATTGATGCCACTATAGACCATCTGTGAACTTAAGTATATTTACCCTAAGACGAAATGGTTAACTTACATTAGTACAATAAAGAGAAATACTGGTAAAGATTATTATTTAGGCATTTTAATTTCTATGTTTCGAAGCAAAATGGGGAGGATAATCATACAGGGATCGCCCCTGTCCGGAAAGTGGGGGGATGTGTCTCCTCCACACCGTCCACGAGGATTTACTATACATAACCAAAAAAGAAATTATGCATTTTGAAAAATGTTTCTTTCATGGGGTGGTTACAGTAATGGTCCACTGGCAGCAAACATGTGCGCAACTTGTGATATTACTGCACACACACACCTCTTCCTAAATGGTGTGGATATTTAATTCCAGAATTTCTGCCATGAATATTGTCTGGTTTATCATATAAATGACTATTGATTACATGCATACTTTCTTTTTTGGTTGAGTATAGTTTATTAAAGATTATACGTTGACATCATAAACTTCACCTATTCCGTCCAAAAAAGAGGAAAACACCCCAAACGAAATATAGACACAAAATGAGTATAATGTTTGCGTGTGTTAATTTCAAATCTTTCTTGCATGTTTCTTATTAATTTCTTTACCTGTGGTTAAAAACACAATTAATAACGACTCCCTCCATTACACAAAAACAATGATTTCATCAGCTTTCAATTTCACCCAAGAATGGACTAATTATCTCTTCGTATGGATAATTACACAAAGAAACACCATTAAGAACTCATTAGGTAATGAAAAAATCAATATAAAAATAAGATTTAGCTATTCTAAAACCTTTTCATTTAATCGTAACACGTGAAATCACCTGATATCAGAGCTATGGTGCTAATTAAAATTATACCCAATCCTTTTTTCTTATTACATGTTATTTATGAAAATTCTTGAAATTAAATCGTGAAAACTGTATTAGATGAGATTATTATTAAGTTAACCTGTTCCTATACACTAGTGATTCCTAAAGTGGGAGGTCGAAAGATTCAGAGAGGCGGTGAGGAAAAAGATGGTGGTAGGGAGGCGTCAGGAGAGGATCAGAATCAGTTGTGTCTCCGTTCGTGTGTGTGGGGGGGGGGGGGGAGGGGGAGGCGGCGGAGACGCTAGGTATGTGGCGGTAGCCTGAAAATGTTTGGGAACCACTACTATACACCAAATAATGCTAGCTAAACATAATTTTAAAGTTATAGAAAAGATTGCTCGTTTAACGACACACAGCATACTGGTTAATCTGCAACTATTGGGCGTCACACTTACAGTATTTGTGACACATGATTCACAGAAGAAACCTGCTACTGCCACATTGGCTGCTTTATCCGACTAGTAGAAAGAGGTCTTTTATATGCACAAACAGGACAGCACATGCCATGACCTTTATTGCACCAGTATGAAATATTGGCTGGAAAGAGAAATAACCCAATGGATCAGACTACTGAAGGGAATCGATGCTATGACTCACAGCATTTAATATATTCTGTTTCATATTATATTTCTATTTTTTATATACGTACACACGTGCCTACCTATCTATCTGCCCAAATCCGCACGCACGCCCGCCCGACCGACCGAACTACACACACACGCACACAAACACACACACACACACACACACACACACACACACACACACACACACACACACATGGATGAAAAGGTTTGATTTTGCTAAAATATTACAATACAAAATACAAATGGACATACAAACAATTTGAAACAAACTATATGATAAAACTACTCGATACCATATTTTTACTGTTAAACCTTAGATAATTGTAATTCATCATACTGTTTTAAGATAAAGACTTTTGTCCTTCGAAGTAAAATAAAAAATGAAAATAAAGAATAAAATAAAAAGCCAGCTGAGCTGATGTAGTGTTTCGATAATCAGCTTTCACGCAGAGCACAGCATGCTACAAATGATGACATTTAAGCCGAACTGTTTTAATCTGAAAGTCGTTCCATTCATGCTGGACTTTAATTTCTTCATCATCAGTTCAAAATATTAAAGGTTAGAAATTACCCGCTCCATATATAGCACGGAATTATGATACGTTTGAGTGGTATTTTACATTCTAGATATTATCTAAAATGTAAAAACAAAGTAAAGTTTGTTTTATTTTATGAGGTCTCTAGAGCACATTGATTTTTATCTTGTTATTGGACGTCAATACTGTGGTCATTCTGACGTATTTATTTAGAGGAAACCCGCTGCAGCCACATAGGCTACTCTTTCCGATAAGCCACAAGGAGTATTTTATATGCACCGTCCCACAGACAGGACAACACATACCACGGCCACTGGTTGGAACAGAAAATAGCCCAAACAGTCCGACGATCGACCGGTTCACAGGCGGACACATTTTTTCGATTTAGAATTTCAAATAACTTTTTATCAGTTGAAAAGGGGAGATGGACAAAATTTTATATGAAAATAGAAATTGTACGCTTTGTAATAATATTATTGGAGATAAATTTCATTATTTATTTATATGCACACAATTTAAACAAGAAAGACTTCAATATCTTCAACAGACAAAAAAATATACACAAATTCCAGCAACTTTTCAGCCGTTACAAAAGTTTATATCAATTATTAACAAACAATTTTGTACCTCAGTTTTAATATTTTGGTCCTGACCAGTTTGCCTCATGGTGTATTTTTTTGAAACCATCTTAACAATGTGTATGCATATTATTATTTATATTCCGAATGGGGGCCATGAGAGTAAATAAAGGTGTGTCCAGTACAAGTAATCATTATCTTGTGTTCATTAGCTGTATATTATGCATGATTGTAAGATTAACGATCCTCTCGCCACACCAAATACATCAGCTATTGGGGGCACGGCGGTATATTAGAAAGAACTGCATGTGATATCCTGTATCTGCGAAAGCATATAT
>JAULBS010012483.1:0-11074 GCA_032355785.1 Symmetromphalus regularis | reverse complement strand
GAAAAATATTGGAACATAGGACTTTTTTGCTGTTTCCAAAACTCTAGTCCTTTTTCGCCTAGGTTCACGCAAACTAATCGACAAATATCCATGTTCCAAGTAGCGTGTATATACGCTTTAAAAATGGTCTGGTTTTTTAAAAATTGTACTCCGGTTTTCTTGTTTGTCGATAAATGCTTTCACATCAACCGCTTTGAATCTGTTATTTTTCAATGATTAAAAAAAAAAAAAAAATTTTTAAAAACAAACACAGTATTCACTTGTTTACATTAGGTTGTATAGACGTCTGCTGTTAATAGGAGTTTTATATGACGTATTCATTAATATTTGCCGCGAAAATATTGACGTCACACATTTAGACCCAGCCAATACGTTTGGTCGTACAGATTCTAATGTTGGATTGTCAAACAAATGGAACTGCACACTATATGGGGCTTTTATTCACGCAGATATAACTAGTTTGGAAATATTGTATGTATAATTAGTTGTGTCCATGTGCCTCACATTCATTTATTTAGAGTGCAAGCTAGACTGGTGAAGGAGGCAGGGTGTCTTTTTTATTGGAGGCTACAAGTTATTACGCGCTCGTGATTTGCCATGCAAGATAGAAATTTCTTTCATAGCTTTGTTTCATGGGATAACTCTATCTTACATACGTAAGAATGAGAGAATAAGATGTGCGTATGTCAGATGCTGGAGCAGAAATAATACTTCACGTCATAAATTGAAAATTTCCAGATGTACATCCCTCCGTACCCTCTGGCAGTTGTATTGTTCTTGCCAATAAACGTTTTCCTTCATAATGATCCGATAAACAACTACCTTCCTAAAAACATAATTTTAAGATGATTCTTTTTTCAAGATGATCTCAAAAATATATTTCCTTTTTCTTCAGAACAATTAAATATGCAGTATAACCCCTGAAATTGCCTGCGGCAATCGGCAGATTGCGCGGAGTTTGTTTGTTTTTTGCCGCGAACTAAACTTTTTTTAAGGTGTATTTTTTTTCTTATTATAAAAATAAAGTATACTTTACGCTAAAATGTCGACACTATTTTGCCGTGAACTTTTTCTTAATTGTAAGGGTTAAAACGCAACCCACAAAAGAAAGAGAGAATTACCTGTTAACTCGGGTGGCTCTCTACAGGTCGTATTGTATGCAATTGGATGTATTGGATAAAATGTGACCGTTAAAGACAAAGATGGCGATTGAATACTCGTGTCTGTATTAATAGGTTTTGCTGTACTAACGAACTCTCTCCATAAATGACATACATACATCTCTCCATAAATGAATATTAAAAACAATAACATCTATTACCATAATAAGTTTTAATACAAAAATGTGTAAAAAACATATAACTCGTACAAAATAAGCACGTGGTTGCCGTGGCAACATCATTCCGAAACAGCTATGTCAGCTACTTTTTTGGTATCAAGACAGCTCGTTCCCAGGGAAGCACTGGTTTTGAAGTGCTTAAACTTGTTCAGGATATAAAGATGAGGAAATAGTATCTTGTTTAGACCTGCTTATTAACAAGGTGTACGGTGTTTACAGCTGCAGAACGCAGGAACAACCAGTCTAGTGTGAATAATTGGGCTTCCCTGTTGGACATTTTCACAATACGCCCACACAGACACGTACCGGAAGTTCGTGGTACACATGGCCTGTAGACCCGGAAGTACAACGGGGGAACATGAGTTGCAAGGTCCATGTCTGAAAATAAAAACAAAATTTGATTAGTTTCGCGTATTAGTTGCGTATTGTCTTTAAAGTAGTAATCACGTAACTTTTATAATTTAGCATTTTACGACTGAAGGATTTTATAAATTAATGTGTCTGCGACTAACCCAGTGATAGTAATCCATGTAATAAAAATAATAATAATAACACGTCATAATCTTATTCAGTTGAAAACAAAGCCCCCTTCTCAGTGGACCCATTTACAGTTTGGGCTATTGTCCGTTCCAACCAGTGGTCTAGAACGGGTTCATGAAAGACCGTGATATGTGCTGTCCTGTCTTTAGGACAGAGCATATAAAAGACCCCTTGCTGCTTATCGGAAAGAGTAACCTATGTGGCGGCAGCGGGTTTCCTCTAAATATTACTATGTCAGAATGACCATATTATTGACGTCCAATAGCCGATAAGATAAAAAATCAATGTGCTCTAGAGGCGTCGTTAAATAAAACAAACTTTACTTTTAACTTTTTATAAAATCCCCGTTTAAGAAAATATAATAGATTCAGTACAAAAACATATAAAAGAACATGTAGTGTGTTGAACTTAAAATAGTCAGTTTGTTTGCATTCATTTTATGTGGTTGCATGTCTCAATTTATGGCCAGTGTACACTTTGTGTTTTAAAGGCATTTATGGTGATTCAATCAAATAAAATGTCTAGTATAGGCTACATACCTGCAATTTGCCATCTCGATCCTCTCTTGAACATCTCTAAGAACCCAGCATTGATTGCCATGCTCTGAACTATAGAAACTGGCAAGCGGTGTCAAGGTCGTCTTGCATGTGCTGAGATCCATACCTCCACTGTTGCTGCAGTAATTATAATTCAAAATGAAAGAATTATGCGTCAATTAGTTTTGTATTTTTACACCATATTTTTAATTCCCTAATAAAGATACTTCTTCTTTGTCTTCTTCTTCGTTTAACGTATGGCCTTTTTTTCAACAATCCAGATAAGGAATGAATTTTAACGACTTTTGGAAGTCATCAACAGGTCCTCAGACTCTGATACAAATAATAAACATGAGGAATTGTTAACCTTTTATAATAAAGCAGTGCGATGTTAAAAACTGACAGATGTTAGCATTATGTAAAAGGTAAAGCTGAGTGATCGTCGGATGGTCACGTTTTTATTTCACTGGCATATCAAAATGTTATGTTTTGGCGTGCTCTTCTACGTGCTTCTTGTTGGTAAAAGTAGTATATTATGTGGTAACTACCTTCTGTAAATCCAGTGTCGTAAATGTCATATTTGATATCTAGTAATCACTTATTAGAAAGAAATAGGGAATACATACCATGCATTTCTATAGAGAAATATCAAAATTTTATTTACATTTGTATTGTAATGAAATCATCATAATATTTCAATGTAATATATATTAGAATTTAGGTTTTTGAAATTATCCCAGACATTGGTGTTTCAAGTGAAAACTCTTACCTTTGATATGGGCGATCAATCATCATAGACATCAAAATCTTTTTAATAGATGGTTGTCTCGCCAGTTCCTCTTTGATCGCCGATCTGGTATAATAAAATAATTACCAAGTGAGTAAGAAAACAGCGTATTAACAAGATCACAAGACACGTGATAACCAGTTTACGCATATTTTACTCTGCTTGAATATCCTGGAATTTCCACAAGGGTGTCATGTCATCAATGTTAAAATTGTAAACACATACATTTCTTAGTATTTCTTAATAGTATATGACTCAAATCAATAATATGGCGGACGTACTTATACTTAACTACGTAATAACTGTTAATCCACATACTATTACAGAATACATAATTCTAGATACCAGTTAAGCAAATGAGATGCTATGTTATGTCGTCGTTCATAAAACCAATTATAATTATAAAAGTCCCAAATATTTCAGTTTCTTTTTAAAATTATTGTTCTTACTTTTTTAATTATTATTATTATTATCATAATCATCAGCAGCATCATCATCATATTCATCATCATCATTATCATCATAATCATTTTGTTTGATATGGATATGAAATATATGATATGATGAATAATTTGTGAATATCGTAAATGTGTATAGAAATTCATGAGTTGTCAGTGGCGGATCTTGGTGCCCACCCCCCCCCCCTCACTATATTTTGCGATTTAAATAACTTTTTGTTTTTAATTTTTTCCATTAGAGGACACTGGTGGCCTTCAGCATCATATTATTGGGGGCCCCCTAAATCGATTTTCAGGATCCGCTACTAGTTGTATACATAATTAAAGAGAGAAATGTCATATATTTTACACACTAAATAAACTTGTTTTTCGAGATCTACATGTTATTGCTAGTAACCCTATCAAAAGGTTGACTATCATATTATACCAAGATGCAACTAAAGAACTCCGTATCCTACTTACACTGGGTAATTCCTATCATCTGTTGCAAGTTGGTAGATAGCTGACGGGTCTATCTCGCACGTTCGTGATGCTCTAGCTGGGTTTTGAACCGGGTTTTGTGGTTGAACGGCTCCACCTCTTTGCGAATTGCTGTACGCCGGTGGCGGTGGTACGTAAGCCTGAAGTCGAGGGGGGTAGGGTGGATACTGGGGGATGTATTTGTAACTATTTGTGGGGTAAGATCGTGAAGGTCCTGGAGCAGGTCTGCCATACGGTGAAGGTCGGTAGCCTGGGTATTGTGGCCGGTAACCGGTATTTTGGTAACTGTGTCGAACTCCAGGGATACCGGCACTGACTAGTCTGTAGATTTCGTCTCTAGTAAGAGCTCTTATTTGTGTCAATGTTACGCATATTACCATAAGGATCAACAAACACGTGAACTGATAAAATAAAATAAAATGTTAACATTTTATGGATTATTATTATATTTATTATTACTATTATTATTATTATTATTATTATTATTATTACTATTATTATTATTATTATTATTATTATTACTATTATTATTATTATTACTACTATCATTATAATTATTATTATTATTATTATCATCATCATCATCATCACCAACATCATCATTATTAATTTTTGATCTTGTTAAATTGTATAAAACAATGTTTACTAATTATCTAGTTTCAATAAATGAAAACTATGCATGAGTTAGGTGTAATAAAATTATTTTAATTTTAAAAAATAATGCCTGGGGCGTAAACTGATTATAACCAAACGCACATACTGACAGACATGCAAAACAAGACATAATTGTGCGCATGCGCAAGCTTTCAAACATAATACCAATAATAATAATTAATTTTAAAATCGCAATATTTGTAGCATTTTAATTTTGGAAATGCATTTCAGTTTAAGACAAAATCTACACTTCACAAAATAAAAAAAATAAATGTTATAAATAAATTTTAAAAAATTTAAAAGATACTAAAAATATATATATATTTTTTTTTAATTTTATTTGCGCACATGTAACGTTTTTAAAGATAAGAATTAAACATGATATTTTATTTCTAATATTGTTATGGCTAATGTTTTCACATTGTTATTCCTCAGGCCACGTCAAAGGTGATATTAATTTTGTAAATAACTGTTTATAAACGTTTTAATATAATAATGTAACATATGTAAAAAAAAAAAAAAATCTGTTTTAAAATAATGAATAACGATATGATACAATATCTTACAATAATTCAATATAATTAAATAAATACTCACCTTCATTTTGTTATCTGAACCAAAAGTACCACTCACAAAATATCAACTGAAAAACATTCCCTTATATACTTTACCTCGACAAATGAAACATAAAATTAAACAATGCAAACAGTACGCAATGCAGAGGGAGATTAATATCCTAGGTGTGTTTAAAACTGTGGGGAAGGAAAATTGATGGACGTCCTGCTGGTGGCAAACCGTAACGGGGTGAAACTAACACACTTTAAAATAGACAAATAACGGGGCTAATGCTGTGAAATCTCCCCTCTAATTGGGTTTATCGCAGTACATGACAGTTACGATCAAATATATTTTAATATTTGTTGGTTGTGTTTTATTTGTTATATTTTTATCGGTATACTGACCTCTATGAGTGTAGTGACCACTAAAAGAATCCGTCATGAGGGCACGCAGATGAAAAGAAAACTCTAGAAATTATCATGCTAATATACTGAACAGCAAAAGAAGAGCAAATTTAATTTGCAGTGTTTGATTGAATAACAGTTAATAATATTTTGACGTTGGCTGTTTTGTTTACTGAAGGCACGTGCAGAGAAGTGTAAAATGTACAAAGCATAAGTTTTATTGTTTTATACATTTTTCGTCGAATTTGATTAAACTGGATCTGAACAAACATTTGCGTTTATTTTGCTGTTGAGTATATATAAATGTCACGAGGCGAAAATGAGTATTTTCTTACACCCATATATAAAGTTCACTGCTCATAAATTATCTTGATAATCATCTGTTACTGTAGTAATTCATATTGCAATATTTACCATTGAAAGAAAATAAAACATTAATAACAATTTAATGGACATGCCTGTAGTGAGGGCACTTGGTGAATAACGTATTTCAGGAGTCCATTTACCTTTGACCGAAGAGTCAAATCGTGGTCGACTTGGTTAAAAATATTTTACTGTTTTTACAATTATTATACATTGTCAAGATGCTAAGAAATAGGTAGGGTTGGGACGATAGGCGCTTATTTTGATTTATTATTCAAATTAGATCAAGAGCGAAATCGCTTCCTGGAACGGAGTATCTCGCCGTCCAAAATGAGGGTGGGGGGGGAGCAACTCCCTGTCCAAAACGTGAGGTGGATGTGTCCCCCGTCCCATAGGATTGACGCCATTATAAACCCCAATTTTGTCTTCGGTATATTTGTGCTAAGAGCAGATGGTTATTAGATTGATATAATAAAGAGAAATACCAGTAAAGATTATTATTTAGGCATTTTAATTTTAATTTTGCGAAGCAAAAAAGGGGGATTGTGTGTGATAATTATAAAGGCGTTACCCCTTATGTGTCCCACTAAAGATTTACGCCCCGGAATTAGATATTAGACTAACAAATGCAATTAAATAATTTAAAGAATTATATAAAAGCAGGGAATGAGGATATATTCCACTGTTCCCTCTTATCTTTCAACCCCTCCTACCGCTAGTTTTGCTCACATTAATTTATTACGGATATAGTAAATTTGACATTGGCGTAGCTTGGGTCTTTTTTCTAGTGAGGCAAACTTTGACAAAGGTTTTTATTTCTCGTATTTTAATCAACTTTTATAATATTAATCACATTAGCTTTTTTTCTGCAAAAAAATCTAGTGAGGCAGTTGCCTTATTGCCTCAATGGAAGCTACGCCACTGAATTTGATTTGTATTATAGGACTACATGTATCATTTTATGAACTCACATGCTCTCTAAATCGAGTATATTACTAAGATATTCTTTCCAAGAGAACAGTTGAATTGTCGTTCCATGAAATTTGGAGGTTTGGAGGTGGAGGTATTCTAAGAAATGTTTATTTATAGCTAAAACTAAAAAATAAAGTTTGTATTATTTAACGACGCCTCTAGATCATATTGATTTTTAACTTATCATCGGCTATTGGACATCAATCATATAGTCATTCTGACATATTTATTTAGAGGAAACCTGCTGCCGCCACATAGGCCACTCTTCCCGATAAACAGCAAAGGGTCTTTTATATGCACAGTCCCAAAGACAGGACAGCACATAGCACGGCCTTTGATGAACCAGTTGTAGATCACCGGTTGGAATGGAAAATCGCCCGAACTTAAAATGATTCCACTGATTACAGCTAAAACTATTCATTTCTCTTGTAAATATGAAACGTACCATTTCATAAAAATTAAAATAGGCAATTTATTTCGTTTTAATCAAGGATATTATTGTTTTGCAATGCCTTCTAGAACACAGATCAATACCAAGGAGAAATGGATAGAAAACAAATACAAGTATGTAAGCAATGGATATTTATTATATCTCGAAATATGTTACATGAAAGCGCATGCATTAATACACCATTCGCCAGCTTATGTTTATAAGTATAGCAATATATGTTAAATAAGAAAGTATACATATATTTGTACAGAAAAGAAGAGAAAAACTGTTTGTTCATAGTTCTGTTATTGTTAAATAACGAAGCTTGTGCAATACTTTTATACAATGTCTTTGAATTAGTGTATTTAAATAATGGTAATAATATGCAATGAAATGTATACAGCTTAAACCAAAAGAACGTTTATTATTGATGGTCAAAAACTAGTGAAATGTTTACAAAGTGTAATTTTATATGGTAACAGTGTGAGAAAGTACTATGATGTGAGCGTCATATAAAATATGATGTGAAAACAGATTTATATATTCTTTTAAAATACATTTCTGAAACGACGTTAATAAATATGTGTAATATGACAGCAAATAGTGATATGTAATATGACAGCAAATAGTGGTTTCCAATAAATGTGAAATCCACCAGACATCTTTCAGTTCATATGTACTTGTATTTTATTTATCACATTTCTTAACACGATTTCAGTGTGTCTAGTCATTAAGTCTAAACCCAGATAAGCACTTTCGTGGTCATTATATTCAGTATAGTATTATAAATTAATAATTTTAACAATTTGTTTGAATAAAATCACGTAATCATGTTTTAAAACGAAATAAAATTATACATTAAAATATAACGGAAGTATTCGGTAAATTCCGTACCCTATTTTGTTTTCGTCCCGAACGCGAGTTCCGTAGAGCCATGTTTTATATATATCACGAATTTATATAATTTTACTGATCGGGACACATTTCTTAAATTTAAACATTTGTATTTTAACACAATAAGCAGTAAGTGTAGTTAAATCTATAAACTTAGGCTTAACAATTGAGATAAACGTTTTAAACTGTATAAGCACAAAATCTCATACGCTAGAGGTGCCATTTTCACCGAACTGTAGAAACTATATTTACCACCAATCACTAACGTCACGATCTGGCCCCCGGTCTATAGTCTTTTTTTCTAAGTTTATAGAACAAATGTATACAAGCCTGTGTTGCTGGATTCTGTTTCATAAATGTTTTATCCTTTAGAACAATTAAACATTTCTTTAAGTAATTTAATATTTTAAGTTCTAGTCATTAATCTAGTGTTATGTTTGGTGCTTTAGTTGATCAATTATTCAGAAAGTAACTTTCAAAAACTACAATATCTGCGAAAGATTAAATATTTGGAAAACCAGGACCACAACTAATATTTCTTGGGATATAGACTAAAGAGGCAAACAGTATAAACCAATACATAAAAAGTGCTTTTTATGGACGTTAAAGCAGAACAATATTCTATGGACTTAAACAGGATCTTATGATTGATATCATAAGCCCAACATGTTGGTTAAAGCCCATTTTAAAAATAGTAGCTACAGTCCTATATAAAAATATGTACAAGGTTACATAAAATGCTATGGAATACATATAGTTTGAATATTTGTGAAGTATAAAAAGTAGTCTCTTAGCATCATTATTACATAATATATCCACAGACGTGTTTAGAGAATAGTATTTCGTCTCTCAGACATTGTTGTTGTACGTGTTTGTGTTTAAATGTCAAGTGTAGCCCCAACTGCCTGTTGTTCCCACTAGAAGTAGCAGTAGACGCCCTTGCAAGTGCAGCTGTCTGGTATGATGATCCGATCGTAGATGATTCTTTCGTTTATAATTCTATTTTCGCAGTACGCGAACACACCCACATATCTGTGATTTTTTATACAGCGATTTTGCATGAAGCTGTATTGGGGTCGTTGACAACGCTGGCAGAAACGAGTCCTGAAAAGAAAATTGAATTAAAAACTAAATCCCGGTAATTTAATGACACTCCTTCGTGAATTCATGCAAACTATTAATACAACTGCACTATTATTATTATAATTATTATTTTTATTTTTAAATAATTTGACTGTGTATTATGTTACGTATTTAATATGTAGCTAATGCCAGTATGAGTTGTTTATGTGGCAACATATCGGAGCTTTTGCCATGGTAGCCATATCCTCCAGTATGGATTGGCATATCTCCTAACTGAATCCTTTCTTTATATAAGAACAACATAAAATGTCGCATCTCTTCTAGCACATGAAACAGAAAACCTGTAGTAGCATCAATACTGCTAAGTATTAAATGTATAACATCACAGGTCAAAAAACAGTTATCTCCAAATATTCTACAATTTTATATTGAACATTTTCACATACAAGATACCAATTGCAGTGTTCTCCCCTGTATTCAGGAAACGGATGGAGGGAATCGGCAAAGCTGGTTCCACTTATAGGAAGGGATGGCACCTAAGATTTGCAGGGTTCATGTACTTCGAAAATGTCTTTGTATATATATTAATTTTAAGACTTGTAATTTTGGATGGCAGCCTAAATAAATGAATGGCGGATATTACTATCGCTATCATCGGATGGCGGGCGTATTCCAAATAAGTCTTAAGAAAGGCTGTCCGCCATCTCTTGTGACATGTAATGAGACCCCTGAATTATCACAGCAAAAGGCTTGGGATCGAACCAACGATTAATATTACATTATCGGGACATCCTCTTATTGAGCTATGTTCCAGTCCTGCATCATAGACATAAAAATGTGGCTACTTACTGGCAAATAACATAGTAAACTGTCTCCTGGAAATTCTGAAGAACCCAACATCTTCCTGCGTTGACGGGGTCGGCGCTGAAGTAGCTGTATAGACGATGGACCGTTTGGTTGCAGGTCTCCTTCACGTGGCCAAGCCTGAAATTATTATTTTAAATTATTTTTTTATTTTTGGTTTGTTTCGTTTAACGACAGCACACGAGCACATTGATTTATTAATCATCGGGTATTGGATGTGAAACATTTGGTTATTCTGACAAGTTATCAAAGTTTGAATCACTACCCTAAGCATGAGCGTCATACATTCTACCGCTGGACCACCGAGTCTCTAATTATTAAAACGAACAGAAATAAAACTGTAAGAAATAAATGATCAGTGTTATCAATAGTGAACATCATCATCATAGTGGTCATAGTAATAGTAGTCGTCATCATCATCATCATCATCATAAATCATTGTAAATCGTCATCATAATCGGTAACAACAATAACACACCAATATCATCATCGTCATCATCATCATAAATCATTGTAAATCGTCATCATAATCGGTAACAACAATAACACACCAATAGCATCATCGTCATGTTCATTATCATAAATCATTGGAAATCGTCATCATAATCGGTAACAACAATAACACACCAATATCGTCATCATCATCATAAATCATTGTAAATCGTCATCATAATCGGTAACAACAATAACACACCAATATCATCATCGTCAT
>JAULBS010012472.1:0-11075 GCA_032355785.1 Symmetromphalus regularis | reverse complement strand
TCTGCACCCCCCCCCCCCCACTCCACCACCACAGTATATAGTCTAGGATAACAATTTGTCTAAGACACAAGTTGCATGGACTTGCCCCTCCACCATGATGTGTTATCTCTAACTGTGAGCCGTGCTGTTCATTTAATGACTGCAGAATGACATTGTATCCTATCTGTACAGACTGACAAAGATACGTGGGCTCCATTCACAGATTGTCTGTGGTCCTGCATTTTTCCTTTGAAATGAGATATTTTCCCTTCTGGAAGAGAGTGTAGACTGTAAGCTTGTCAGATTATCTTGCTGAGAAATTTGTTTGTTTCTCCTCACAAACAAAATATCAATGGGAAAGAAAAAAGGAATAAAAATATTTAAAAATCATTTTGTTTGTTATTGCTTACTAGTATGTATGTATATATATGTAAGAGTGGGATTTAAAAAAACTAATAATTTACTTCATTAAAAAATGCAGATTTCAGTCAGAACTGTTCTGTTCGATGCACTGGTTCTTAGCTTACAGGGAAGTGCAAATTCAACCCAAACCAATATAACAAACGTACTATAATTAGATCATTTTTCTGAAAAATTCTAAAACAATCATTGCATACATGTATGCCATCAATATAACTAGAAAACACCATTAAAAATTGTATTACAAAAAATGGAAAATTCCATTACATACACATATACATACCAGTATAACTAAAAACACCATTAAAGATTCCACTGTAATTTATTACTGGAAAATGCCATTACATACGTGTAAACATGCATGCCATGATCCTAACCGGAAAATAACATATGCCACCACTATAACTGAAAAACAAGGGAAACACAAGGTCACTGTTTTTTTTTCTTTGTGCAATGCCAGTCACAGAACAAAAGATGCTTGCCACAGAAACATTATGAAATAACCCCAACACAGTACACATGTTCGCCATGTTTTAACCCACATGTTGTTTGTTTGCAACCACATACCACACACCTACAATACAAATCTAGCTTTGTTTTTCAGTTAGAAGATAGGTTTGACTCATCACCATTATTAATTCTCAATTAAAAAAAAAAATCTTTTTAATGTATGAACAGGGCCGTAGCTAGCAGAGGTGGGGCAACTATAACAAAAAAATAATAACATGGCAATTTATTGTCTATTGATATCATTTTAAGTATGCAACCTCCCTGAAATAGTTGGGAATGGCATTTCAGAGCCTCTTGATTTCAAAGTTTTACTGAGGGCATATCCCGTAACTCCCACTGCCTCGTGTCTTCAGCACTCTGCCATTCTAAGAATTTATTTGTCCTTCCTCCCCCCCCACCCCACCATCCCCAAAAACAAAATTCTTAGTTAAGCCCTGGTGAATGTATTTTCTTATTTTAAAACTTGGTATATATGTTAAATTTCATAAAACTATCTTTGAAAAACCCTTGTTCAAAATTACTGTATCAGCTTCTTCAATAGATATTTTGCTAAAGCCCTTATATCACTATCAGGAAATTCCATTCCACTCTATATTGTAGTAAAACACACAATTTATAACGATTAATTGAAATACTGAAGCGTTGACATTGTTCGTTTGGTCCATATGACAATTTAATTAACTAGAGTTACTCCCCTTTTAGTTCCATAGTTCTTTGAGCACTTCCCTCACCTATTATGAATGAAAAAACAAATAAAAACAATATAACTCATGTATATAGACTAGAATTGTTTGTCTTTTGTGATTGCTTTCTTCCCAATTTACCACCATGTTTGATCATATGATGTAAATTAAAGATCAAACACCAAATATCACCCAAATATCAATACCAATAAATTATAATAACTATGATCAGATATTTAAATTAACAATCTTTGTTATTCTGACTTGAATTTTATATTTATCCTCCCAACCCCAAGGGTATACGTGGGGGGGGGGGGTTCAGACGACCTTCACCCTGAAGCAAATATTATTATGGTGATGCAAAAACAAAATAGAAAAATGGTCCACTTAGTTTATATTTGAACCTTTCCCCAGGTTCAGATCACACTATATCCCTGAACCCCAAAAACTAAATTTAAGTTAAACCACACTGTTAGACTATGACTTATATCTCCATGCTAAAGAATCCAAAACATCATTTAGACAATAACTACCTGGTCAATGAACAACACATTTTTTAAGGCCATGGTATTATATTATACTCTGACAGAAATGTAAAATGATGCAAGCTCCTAACAACTATGAAAGCTGCTTCTCAATATTTCACACGTGGAGCGACACGGAACCACAAGCAAACAATAGAGGCCCATTCCTTGTCCCTCTTCCGAATGGCTGGCCAGGCTTGAACTAACACACCAGCCCAACCCATCGAACCCCATGCAAGTCGCAGAACAAAGAACCAGCAGTAATTGTTCTTTCATGGAGAAACTCAACAGATTTTACAATGGAGTGCTTCTTTAAAACTGACCTAAAAGAATGCACAGAATGGGTGTGTGTTTCGGGGTGGTCAGAGAAAGAGAAGAGAACGCTGTACACTAAAGCAAACAAAAAATGCCCGGCCACAGTGAATGATAACCCGAGGCCATCGGGTGCCTTCTCCAGTGAAACCCAGCTTGTACAGACTTGGTGACTGGACTTGGGTACACTGCGGCTTTCGGTTCATAGATCCCAGCTCTCGGTTCATGGATCCCGTCCCAGGTCAAACCTATTACTGGGCTTTGAGTGCAACTTTCCAATTCACAAAACTGATAGGAATCAGCAGAATTCCACACGTTTGTAGCACAACTTGGTTACATGTACATGTGCAATGACTGCCAAACCTGGCTACAATCTAAAACAAATCTGTCTGCTGTGGGAGCAGTGGAGTCAAAACAATGTTTTACCAGTATACACAAATATATCATACATTTTTATTTACAGTGTATATTCTCCTTTTTTAAAATTCTTATAAAATTCAATACTACATAACAGTATTTTATTACAATGCTTCGTTTTTTTAAATATACTTTTAAAAGTTTATTATATCACACAGACGTGGATCCAGGATGGGAGGGAGGTGTCCCCAGATCCCCCTGCTCACAGTGACCAACGATTTTTTTATTAAAAGGTTTCAGTCAGATCTTGGAAACATACTGGTACTTTTATTTTTAAGCCTAAATTTTATGTAAACCACATTTTTTTACTATTTTTTTTTCAGTAAGGGGATGGGAAAAGGAGAAGAGAATAGTTACATCTTAGGCATGGATGCAGTATTTCAGAAAGGAGGGTCTAAATGTGATGGGTGATGGTTAAAAGAAGAGAGAGAGAAAAAGGGGGTGTCTGGACACTTGGACTACCTAGATCTGGAACCCAAACCTTACTGATGAGGTTACTCATAAAGATCTGTTTTCTTTTATTTAAAACATTCTTAGCATGTTGAAATTCTGCGCGCATCATAAATAATACATATTATTACAGTGATAAAAATAGATCAACTTTACTGTCTATAAACATTCCAAGTAAAAATATTTAGAATATTAACAGTCAGACAAAACAATTTTTAAACCATTTATTAGATTAATATACATTTAAATAAAAAAAGGTTTTGAAGATAATAGCAAAAATGTATGTAGTACATTTTTAAGGAATGCAATGTATTCTTTTTTAAAATTTAGAATTTTAAAAATAAAACAAAGTTTTTTAAACTCAGTTCTATTGTTGATATTCATCATAACTGCAGTCAATTTTCACTATGGTACCACAATTTGCAGCTATACCCCTGATGAATCCACATGCTCCTAAAGCAATCCAATGCAGTAACTAATTTATAACCATCATACTTAACACACACTATTATAGATAAAAAATAGCATTTAAACATTGTATTACATGTAGTAATACATGTTCTAGTTGTATACATTGTAACAATGGGATACAAATGGTGTTTTATTTTTTACAATGTTTTATATTTAAAGAATATAATTATACTACAAACATGTTTTGTTATAATGTTACAACTTACACTTTTAAAATAAAAAACAGTTGTAATACAGTATGCATTTGATGTTACAATCATGTGTATGATGTTTTTATATAAAATATATATTAATAAATAAAAAAATAAAAAAAATATATATTAATTTCTTTATTTAAAATGGCAAGTAGTAATCCTTTTTATCTTAGTTTTGTACATGGACACCATTGTTGATGTAATTTGACATAAGAAACAACCTTCAAACTTTGTTATACATTATTTTAATGTGGATTGATGCCCATTGATATAGTGTATACTACAAACCTGAATACACTTGATATGATGTATAATTGTCTACTTTACTACATTAATAAAATTAAAACATAAGAACAATAATTTAATTTTAGCATTGATAATGATAAATGTTACAAAATTCGTTTTTATTACAAATAACAATTTTCTTATATTTATAATTCTCCAATTTTCTATTCCTTCGTACCAGAATGTATTGCAACTGCATTAAAATTTTGAATGATTCACCATAATTTACAATCACAACTTAAAATTGGCTCAAACATTCCCTACTCAACACACAGTAAAATTAGATATAAACACAACCGGAAGGAACAAACAGAACAAGGTCTGTCTTATGTTTAAATATAATTAGCAATGACACAGCAACAAAAGCTCCCAATCCAGGCACAGTGTAACGGAAAATCATCAAAGTGTGTTATAACCCTTGATGATTGAAAAATAACAACTGCACAATAATGGAATACCAGATAGAGGAGACCACCAACAAAGGACATCCAAGTCATTGTCAGATTTGTGACCCTTATTATAAGCAGCATGACAAAGGCTTTTCTCTGTGTGGTCACCAGTACTGCCCCCAGCACAAAGATTGGTCTATTCAAGCCTCAACTCATTCAACAAGGTTATTTATGTTCTACAACCAACAAAAGGTTCAGATGCTGAATCAGTCTCTTTGATTACATATTGATACAATATCGAGTCTTTAGCTAATAAAAAGTGTTTAAATCAGTTACTTTTAAAACAAATAAATAAAATGTTCTAAACACATATTCTATATTTTAAAATTGTCTCCACTAATGTTTTTCTTCAGGGAAAGCACTGGTATATTATAATGTCTATGTTTCAATAGTTACTAGTTATCCAACTGTATTGTTACTTACTAGATTGGTTTGAATCGAGTACTTAGAGGTTTGAAAATGATGTAAATTCTTGTGAGTTTGTACAATTAGGCCTACAAACTAAACCAACTCAACACAAATGTTCCAGTACCAGTTTTAGCGTTAGGCCAAATAAAACAAAACAGCAACTAATCAAAATAGAGCTACACATTTCAAACAAGGCAAGGTCACTGAAAAACGTAATATGTGTGTTGCTACATTCAAACAAATTCAAGACATTCCTTAGATTAGTTCCACTAACAAAACACTTTTAAGAGAAATGATTTTATACATTATACGTAATAAATATCTACACAGTTAAATCTCTAGTCAGGCATAAATAACATGCGTTGAAATATGAAATCCGTGTATAATTTTCTCCAGCGTTCTGACCCTTTAGACCACCCGCACACTGAGTTCACCGAATCGCTGGTTTCTGGGTCACGCCAGACAAAAATGGCGGCGCCCATTGCTTCGAAAAATCCACCATTTCACCGGTAAACGCAGCGTGTGTTTTAGGCTACCGGATCAAGTAAACACGTGCGTTAGACCGGAAGATGTGACAGACAGCACTCGCTTACTAATAAGCAAAGTTTCGCATTATTAAATTAGGCCTATTCTGAATTTAAGCTGTGATGTATAACACGTGCTAAGCATCCAACATGACTATTACCCTTCCCTGACACGCAATCATAATGTAATATTCACCGCCGTGTACGTCGCTACAACTTAGTTACATATCTAGTTTAAATGATGAGTATGAACCTTAACTACCAATATCATTAGTGTTTACGTTATATTATAACCCAGATCATTACGGGTTCAAACTATCGCACCTTAAGAAAATGTTCTCCCGCTTACTATTTTTAGGACAGCAATGTTTATATTTTTCTTTTGACAACGTGTTAGTGTAATTCCTCAACATTACAGCTCATATTCTAGAAGGCTATTAGTCATTAACAAATGTTGGTTGATACTGGATGATTCAATATGTTTATAACAAAGTCATGCCATGTCATAAACCGTTCTTAACTGCTAATTACTTTGTGGTTTCAAGGCTTAAAATATCTCACTATTCTGTTAACTTCAGAAGGAGATGACTGTGGGCAGTACTTGTATACTATACGGTTACTGTCTGAACTCAAAATTATTTATCATGTTAGTCCTGATCAGGAAGGAACAGTGCATGGCTGAAGTTCTACCAGTGACGTGGATAGGTTTGGTGATACCCGGGACCAACTTCTTGACTGTATGTCACCAACACTCAAGTATAGGGCCTAATTTTAATTCCACTCTTTGATTGGACCCCCACCCCACTCCTTCAAATGGATGCCCGGGGCCGTCGCTCCTCTGTCCTCCTTTCTGCACGCCATTCAATTCTACATGTACATAGTACGTAGTTTAATACGCAATGACTATTCCCAGAAAACCACTAAACGAACACGAAGGAATAGTGTATATAATACATAGACATGTCACGACGACTACTCATTGACATAATTTACTAAATTAGCATGAAGGAATATTATAAATAGCACCCTGTTTAGATTACATCACGACCCCTCATTTATGATAGCACAGTACAATTCATTTGTTTCTTGATACATACCTTCGACCCATAATTCTTCTACGTTCGTCTCTAAAGTGGCAGTCTTTAATCCAACACAGCACAGTGATAGCAACAGTAATCCAACGAACAAAACCTTTCCACAATGTAACTGAATAAAACATCCCACACTGAACAAATACTTCTGAAGCTGCCACCTCAACCATAGGGCACATGTATTTCCATCAGCTTTACCCTGAAAACAAAACCAACAATAGAAAGTTAATAAACTTAATCAAAGCATCAATATATCTACAACATATATATTAAATCAATAATCATCATTATACTGAATTATTAATCATAATTATAAAGAATAAGTATATTGTTGATTTTTTTCTTATTTTTTTAAAACCCAAAAATATAATGTCATTTCCGTATTTCCTACAATCGAGGACTTCCGAGAACCTCTAGGCCAATTGTTTTGATTAATAAAAATAGCCCCATAAATATACCGATTTGTACATACAAATGATAATACGTATTGGCCTATTTGTAATATCTATTTGGTTTGTCCTTGGGGTTATTTAAAATCAAAGTGTAGAGTAGTTAATTAATTCGTATATATTGTGTTGAACTGTATCCAGACGTTAAGGGCAATTAGGATAGCTATGCCAATAACATTTATTTGATATATATATATAATAAACTGCACTCATTATAAGATTTGGAATTTTTTCTAAAAGGATAACATTAGTGACAATAAAACAAAGGCGGACGAGAAATGTCATTCAGCAGTTTACGTATAGCTGTGGAATTCCATCAATTACGTCGTCATTCAACTTGGCTCATTCAATAATAAGTGATACACCTCTTACGCATGACTACCTTGGCGCATTTGTTGATACTAGAGGCATTTTATAATCTGTTGCATCATTGCGCGCGGTATATGAGTATTAAGTAAAGTGTTGAACTGTTCCTTATTTAGCCTTGTAGTACATGATACATAACACTATTTTGTCTTGTCTTGAAGTTGAATTTGATAAATCATACTGAAAGAATATTTAAAATGCAGATCCTGATTAAATCCGGTGGATTAACTCCACGTGTTGAAGGAGGAGCTATGTGGATAATACTATTTCCCGTCACAAGTTAATAAGCATGTCAAAACTTTCTAAATATAAGACAAAGAATCGCGAGGACTGATATTTCAAGCCATGTACATAAATGGTTTTCACCTGTTGTATTTATTGAGAATGAGCAATGCTTGCTTCCAGAAGAAACCTGTGCCATCACGATGGGCTAATGTAAACAATCCCATCACTTGTAAGGGAAATGCTGCCTAATCCTACACATGTTATGAGAGGTATGTTTCAGTATCTTCAACTTATGATGGACTTACCTTTTTGATTTGCTTATACGCGAGCTCAGCGTTCACCCAACTCGTCCTTGTAAGTAAATCAGGGTCTACCGTGTTTCCAGTGTTACGTCTTGAAACAGTGGACATTGTCATCGCCTGCAAAAATACGGATACAGTCGCAATGTTAACACACGGGGCATGTTGAAGATGCCCCACATTCGATCGTTTTCACCGCTTCGCTAGAACTAAACTTCACTTGTTCGCATCTCTGACTAATTCTTGAACATCTAAGTGCTGGTTGAGACCAGCTTTCCATCCTTTAGTCGTCATAAAGCTAGTATATTCCGAGTAAAATCCACAGTAAACCGGAATCCATCAACTTCTCGGTTCGTCTGAATGTGTAACTGCCATCAATTTGCATACAGTCCCTTCCCCTTTTCGTGCCATAACCTGATTGACATAAAACAGATCTGAGCGCCGATTGGTCTACAGCCAGTAGGATACGCACCGTAACGCCAGCCTCACATTAGTTGCTTAGCAACAGCTCACCCAGGTTGTAGACCACCCAAGTTGATATGGAGCCCACGTTCGAACAAACAATAATCTTCTAAAAGCCTACTGCCAAAAGCGCGGTCGAGGTCTGATGTATATCAAAGCAAGTGAAACGTTATCTGCCATCAGTTATAACCGTATTTTCTCAATATCACAGTCCCACTTATGTGAGAATTTACCTTTATTCATAAGACATAAACATTCAAATGATGTGTAGGATTGACAAATTTTAGAGCGACAGCACACTGTACCAAATCAATTGAAAAACTAGTATTATTCCCATACAAAGGGACACGAAAATGGACGCAGGTGATGAAAGAGAATTTATTGTATTCAGATCTCCGACCCGTGTGATAGCGTAAAAGACATCTTTTTAGAAAGGGTGTAATAACAAGGACTGTTTGAAGACTGGTATAGTCGTAAGGTTTGATGCAGAAATTGCGGTGTTCAGATGCGTGGTCTGTTGCCAACATTCGAGTTATGTCCATAATTTGAGCGGGCGTGATGGCATCTCAGTAAACATCAATAGGGTTGCCGAGATGTCAGGCGGGCATCTCCCTCTTCTCACGGGTGGGCACTGGGCTGCTCGCTCGCTCAAACAGGACTCGGTCGCTGGTGTACGATTTCATCATAATCGTCAGAAAAAGCGTAGACTGTCAGCCCGGCCAGCTAGCCCACGTCCAGGAAATTAAGCAGGTAGCAAGGAGAAGGAAATAGGAACATTGTCGGTTACTACTAGGCGGTCATCTACACCATTATTTCACAGCAAGGGATTGCACCACCCACAGTTTGCGATGCAAGGGTCTGTTAGGAGGAGTCCTTGGAGGTATAAAATGTATTGATATCAATCTTTCACTCACAGGTGGATTCAGGAAAGTTGTGGGTAGCGTCTAGGTGGTGTAATCAGCTTTAAATAAAGGTATTCATAGGCGGTTATTGGAATTTTAGAAGTAGGGAGTCCAAAGATATTTTTGAGTTTTTTTCTAATATTCAAGGGAGTGGGGCTCTATATGTTAGATGCGACCACGTTATAACCTGAACACTCCCCCTGAATTTGCCTATCATTCTTAATTTAGCGAGTTCACTTCAAGGACATCCGCATCACTAAAATGATGTATGATTTTATACCTTATTATAACCATATATAGATCTACTAGATTTCATAATTTTTGTGAAAACAACATACTTTCGACAAGTAGAAATTCAATTTATGGCAGGTTTCACATGCAGGCTAGTAGGGTACGCCTATCGTTTGCGAACATTTGTCGAAACATGGATCCACTGGACTATTGTACAGTTTTGATCACGATATACAGTGATGTCGTTTAGACAGCATTTTGCAAAATAGATGACATGAAGGTTTTGGTATTCTCTAGAAACATAAGTTTCAAATATTAATATTAATTATTTGGCTAAATACTGTAACTAATACAATAAGGCATTTGGCCAGAAGTCTGATGGTAGTACATGTATCGGTCATTTTGCCAAATTAATGAATTATCTAATTATTAGGCTAAATGGCTAGTTTAACAAACTAACTGAACATATGCATATCGTTTATCCAATCACTGACACATCTGACAAACAAAATTAATTACTTTTTGTTGCCAAAATGTTGCTATACTCAATGGTTTTAATAACATGTGTTTTTGCCGGTAGAATTTTATCTTCTCCACTTTTCATCAGTCCTTGACACTAATGTTGTACAAACTACATGTGGAATGTAAGACCACCATGGCACCCAAATCCTCACGACTATAAACCGAACAAATGCACGCGAACTCACGCACACAGATATAACTAAAAAACCCATGTAATAACCATTCAGATGACCCATAGATATGACAAGCGTTGAATGCGGTTCGTTTGATATGTTTAAAATGACCTCTAGTTGTTAGTTACTATTACACTGTATGATAAAAGATTGTCAGCAAATGTTTCAAGACAGGTTGGCTGCACTTTCTTTAAATTTCTAGTGGAACTCAAACACATTTTACCAGTAATGCTTCAATGATTTCCATATATGAATGAAAACTAAAACGGAAGCAATGTCTAATGATAATTTTTTTTAATCATCGTTTACAAGTCCTTGAATATGTATGTGTGTGTAAGTGTGTGTGTAGGTTTTTGTGTGTGTGTGTGTGTTGTTTGTGTGTGTGAGTATTTGTGTATGTGTGCGTTCGCGCGTGTGTTGTGTATGTGCAAGTGTGTTGTTTATGTGTGTATGTGTATTTGTGTATGTGTGCGTACGCGCGTTGTGTGTATGCGTGCAAGTGTGTTGTTTATGTGTGTGTATGTTTGTGTATGTGGTTGTGCGCGTGTGTTGTGTATCTTTATGTATTAATGTATGTGTTGTGTGTCTGTGTTGTGTGTATATGCATATATATATATATATGTGTATGTATATGGGTGTACGCGCGCGTGTGTGTGGTGTATGTGTGTGGGGTGGGTAGGTATGTGTGTGTCTGTGGTTATATGATTGAGTGTATTTATTGTCTTAATA
>JAULBS010012471.1:0-25498 GCA_032355785.1 Symmetromphalus regularis | reverse complement strand
TAGTGTTTCTCAAAATCCCATTCCAGAAAGAATTCTGAATGTTCCCCACAATATGTCTATTGCTAAACCATCCAGAGAAAAAACAAATCTGGTGGATTAAGCTAACTGGAGACAAGAAAACCTCTGATAGTGGCACTTTGAAAGTAAAGTTTGCTTTATTTAACGACGCCTCTAGAGCACATTGATTATTATCTTATCATCGGCTGTTGGACGTCAATCATATGGTCGTTCTGACATATTTCTTTAGAGAAAAGCCCACTGCCAATACATAGGCTACTCTTTCCGATAAGCAGACAGGACAGCACATACCATGGCCTTTGATCAACCAGTTGTGGACAACTGGTTGGAACATGTGGCACTTTGAATGCCAGCATGATGCCTCTTAACTTCATTTGGTGCTGTCTTGGACATGAGGTCCTAGTCATACTATAATAGAAATTGGGGGGAGGAGGGTGGGGGGGAATTTGGGGTGGGGGAGAACATAAGGACAACCTGACCCTCTCTCTCAAAACACTAAAAACAGGATTTTTTTATTTCCAAAATTTAACCTGATGCCCAGGGCTCTCAGTAAGAAATTCAGTGTTAAACAAAAAAACACGAATATAAATATATAATTTTTTATATATATATTACATATATATTCGTAATATATTTGTAATAGAAAAGGAAAAAAAAATCAAAAATCAATATTGAGGCCAGACATTCATGACTATACTGGTTAGTTCTGAAGCTTACAACAACAATATCACATCATTCACATGCTAGCAAACAACTCACCTGTTCTGATGAAGCTGGCCAGCCGTCCTCAGGTTCATCAATCTCCGGCGAGACGGGAAGATAAAGAAGTGCCGATGCGTCTTCGTCATCCTCATCGCTACAACAACCACGCATATAAAGTATATTTAGGCCGTTTATTTTTTTATGAATTGACATGTTGTCTGAATCAGATGAAAACATTTATTATTTACTTTTATGAATTCATTTTTATGTAGCTTTTTCATTCTCACTGGTTAATAAATAGAACATCAAACTCGTTACCATTTATGAATTAACATGTTCTCTGAATGAGATGAAAACATTTATTATTTTCTTTTATCAATTAACTTTTACAAAGTTTTTTCATCCTCCTATAAAAATTAATTTTCGAGTCACACCATTTCTGTCTATCTGTGATAAAGTTAAACAAAACAAGACTAACACTGCACCAGGGATGCAGAAAAGTACCAGTCGCTTTACCATATGTGACTGAAATTTGTGACAGGCAAGTTTATAAAATGTGTTATCCAGGTTGGCACTCATAACAGGGAAATATTTTTCATATTTTTACAGTGAGAAATATTACAAATTGGTTTTCATTGGGTCACTCTGGGCGTTATGACCAATAAACTTACCTGTACTAAATATGACTTCATTATAATTTTGTAAAAGTGCAAATGACGTCACTAAAACAAAAATTCACTAAAACAAGAAAAAGTACAAAATAACGTCATCCACAACATTATAGGATAGCATTTCTCTAAACTGTTGTACAATTAGAAAGTTTAAAGAATAGAACAATTAAAATTGTCTGGGTAATAAATAGAATATCAAACTCATTACCATTTATTATGAGATTTATGTTACTTGTGAAATAATGTGATAATAAATAGCAACTTGTTTAATACCCTCTATTTATTTACTGGGATATCACAAAAATTATAATTAGAATATAGTATAATACTAATCATGGGTCTACAAAACAAAGTGACTATGACATAGACTGACCACACTGTTGATATCTTGTAAATAACAATTCTCGTATGAAAGACCGTAGTTCTTGATCGGATTAACAACTGCATGATGTCGCAGTTCAGGCAACTCAACTAGGCAAAAGCTCATACTCTGAGAAATCATTTCCTTTTTCATTTCTTCATTCTTAACACAAAAGGAAATGGTTTTCAATGCAAACGGAAACAGTTTTTCTAGGTGGAGGGTCGTTTAAAAAAGTGATTAATTACAATGTAAAGATGAAGTTGCAGGATAAATTAAAAAAATTTTTTTTTAATGTAAAATGTGAACTAAAATAAAGCTTAATTGTAAGAAATCAAGCCAATGAATGTTATTTCATTAAAACTATTTGGGGGGATTGCTTTTCATAATTCAATAGTATTTTTTAATGAATTCTTTAAAAAACATTGTTTCCATTTGCAATATTTATACCCAATAATACAAGCAAAGAATAGATTTTCTTTGGATTTTTTTTTTTTTGTACTTTAAACCATACATGTCAAAGTACGAATTTCAAAAGGATGTTACACATCTACAAAAAAACTGTTTAAGTATAATTGGCTTCTTAATTAAAATGGGTGACTGATTAATACAGATTACTGTACAAAATGTTATGATTTAAAAGAATACATCACATTTCTATGTGACTAGAAAACATCCAGTTAGTTATTTTTAAATATAACAATTATTCATGCTGATTTAATGCTAAGCTTCTGAAGAAAAAAAGAAGAAAAAACATCTCGATTTTTTGCTAGTAAAATGGGTGGCTACAATTTGTGATACAAATTCACCCATTCTCTAAATACTTAGTTTACATTTTATATGACATTCTAAAAACAAGCTAGGGTGGATTTAGAGTTGCACAGTAAACCCAAAGACTGAATACTAAAAATACTCAAATACTTAATAATTATTTATTTGCATTTCGGACAGACAGATGAGTGGGGGTTGGGGTACAGTTATCTACAGTAAATGATGTAATAAATGAGCTAACATAAGGAAGTAAAAGGTGTATCTGGTGAGGAGTGGGGGTCTAAATCCTCCTTCAACCACTAATTTTTTCACATTTATAATTTGGTAATAAGTAACTTTGAAATGCCACCCCCTTCCATTATAAAAAAAACCTAAAACATCTTTTGTGCATTCCCATCCATAATTCCTGTATCAGCCCCTAGAAGAAGTTGTAACAAAGTAAACCAAGTTTTCTTAACATGGATGAAAGTGTACCATTTAGACATTCAGGCAAAATGTAATAATCTCTATCGAAATTGCAACCATATCAAGAAGTTTAACAATTATGTAATGCAAAATGGGGCAATGATTACAAGTACTTATCACTCCTCAACGTTTACATATAAACTATGTATTAAATGTAATTTGAATTAACACATATTATAAACACCCCTTTCACTTTTACATAATTGTTGAACAGCTTCTACAGAGTTTATATAAAGATAACTAATGATTGCCATTGTTGCCGCAACAAAATATTAAAACGTAACAATAAGAGCCCATCTTGATAAATAACAGTAAAAATATGTCAATAAATGAACAGGACTGGATATTTCATGTCCTTGAGTGCTGATACGATGATATAACACATCCTCTAGTGCAACAAATGATGTATAACCCGTTTATATTCACCTCCATCTCAAGACACATGTAATATACACACACTTGTAAGCACAATCATTACTTGCTCATACATTGATAACAAGTTTTTTAACAATTAAATGTGGTTGGAACAAATGCTGTTTGTTTCATATGCAATAACGTTTTTTGTTCCCCAGGTTTATATTCATGATGTTCATTAAACTTTATAAGCTCAAATAAGGACAGACTTTTCAAAATGGCATCGGCTGCATTAAACTTTCATGAAAATAAACTTCACGTATAACTTAAGATGGCTTTCCAACCTGCCAACCTTGCATGAATGATCATATTTTATATATGGGTTACACAAAATGAAATGGGTTATCTAAAAAATGTTTTGGGCATAACCCACTTATGGGTTACACAAATGTTAACTTTCTACAGGTCTTGAATAATGTATACATTGAAAACTGATGGAATACACACAAACTGAGGTAGTACATGGAGCAGCCATTTTCATTATTTTGTTTTATACAATATTTCCATTTCAATAAACCAACATACAAACCATAAACCAGTATGACGTAAGATGAAGGGTAATGAAGACTTAAAAATACATTACACAAGTGATTTTTTAAAAAGATAATAATAATTTTTGGAAGAGGGAAATTTGCCTCAATGAGTATAAGTCAAAATAATTTTTAAAAAGATGGATAATCTGGGGCGTATCCAAAGAGGCAAACCCAGATGCTGGGAGCTTGAACCATATGGATAATAAATATCAGTATCATGGGAAAAAACAATAAATCTGCGGAAATTCCAGACGAGGCAAGCACCTTGTCTACCTCATGCTGGCAATGCTAGAGATTACATCTTAGAAGCTTTTGAATCTTCTGCCGTATTATTAAAATTAAGGATTAACAGTAAACCTCAAACCTTCTTAAACATCCCATTATAATGTAGCCGATGCCATTTGTGTGATCCTTTGAAAGACTTGGTGGTCAGACTGCTATCACCCAATATGGGGTGCAAGCGTAATAAATACACTGGCTTCACCATTAACAATGAACAGCCTTAGCTACCTCTACGTCCACTACAACTGTTTGTCTTTCTCTGGTCAGCTTGGGGTTCTAACAAACCGAACCAGAGGTATGTTGGAGTAGAAAAAAACCAGACTTTGTAAGTAAACAAACGTAGCTTTTGTCAACATTAAATACAATCAGGTTGTTTTTTTTAACATGAATGTCATTAATCAAAGCTAGTCAGAATAAAAGTATGAATTCTGCAGTCTTTTTTCACTTTGTCAATTTAAATCAATTAGAACACTTTCAAATTAAGTCAAAGTGCACTTGAGATGTCTCTTTCACAAATAAGATTTTATTTTTTTAAACAGGGTTTGAAATTAGCTTTTTTTTCTAACCAGCTTAGAATGAATTTTCATTACGGTCTAGCTTTAAATGTCTACACATTCTAATCAACAAATAAGCAAAATTATTTGGAAGGAACCAGATTTCCTCAGATTTCTCCTCCTGCCAAATTTGTCCTCTGAACAAGTTTCAAAATAAGATTCATGATTACTGCATAAATTTCACAAATCAGTTTGTACCAGTATCTTACCTCATGTAGCTAGTCGATATACTTCAGTACAAGTCTAAAATTAGTCAAAAATGTCATAAATTTATTTACAGGTCATATATTTGGTGGATTTCTAGAAAATGTTGGCTTATGGCCTGTGTATATTCTGTACTGACTAGTAAATTTCTAGTGATAGCTGTCATGTTTTCAAAAATACTCATATTACAGCAAGTGAACTTTAGATAAATTCAAAACCATTCAAATAAGATGTCTGACTGCAGTAACGATGACCAAAAGTTACACGTGGGTTTACAAAATCTAGAATATGGTGAACGCCAATGGACAACGAACAAAGATCCTGCTTGAGATCGCAACACATTATTGCTATAAACTGTCCATAGCATAACATGATGGGCATGTGAACACTTGGGGGGTCATCGTCAGACACAAAGTTCCACTTGCACTATAGCCACACGGTACTGAGGCACACTGTAATTACTTCTAACACGTCCCTTTAACAGAACATACACCGAGACTTGGGTCTTTGCCACCAGATCACAGATCTACCTATTCCATGCCAATATATAGAACCAAGTGTAATCATACAAAATTCTACACAAAACATTTAGTGTAGAACATTTCTCAAAATGTATGAATATGAAAAAAAGAGGTATATTTAGTAGTACTCCCTGCCTTGGTTATTGAACCTAACATTTAACTTATTGTAACATGGAGGGAACCAGTCTAACAACTCGAGAACATAAGCAAAAAAAAGATCTTAACAGTTTTGCATTATTTTTCAAATGATTTTCTATGATCATCTGAAAATCCAGAGGATGGTGGTGGCATAATAATAATTTAAATTCTTTTAAAAATAGTTTAGCTCTTATAAAATGTAAGGAGACAATGTCTAGGTATAACATGGCATGGAACAAGTGTATCAGAGATTGCTTAGTGCTCTTTTACATGAACAAAGACAACAGACAAATAACACCAAACAGTTATATCTATACAACACTAGCCCAGTAAACAGTGAAAATACCAACATGTGCCTTGCCAGTCCATCTAGTCAACTTATCTGTAGGCCTACACTTACTGTCAAGTTATCTCCCTTTAATATGGTCTAGTCATTCACAACCTGTGATAAAAATGTTCTAAGTAGGCATACATACCACCCTTTTATCTACATAGACATGGTGCACAAATATGATATGCAATTAAAAGGATTATTCATTTTATTAGCGATGCCAATTTAAGTTGATGTAACAAGTTTTTTCAGTATCTGGTATAAAATCAAACATACAATTATCGAACACAGTACAGAATGCTATAACAGGTGCTAAAAACTGTATTTAGTTAAACTCTCAATTTGGCCATTTTGTGATTATTTCATCTTTGGTCACTTTTTTTTTTTTTAAACTAGGTTTTTCACATTTTTTATGCAATTAACCAGACACCGCAAAGAAAGCATAATATGCAATTAAAAGGATACTTTTGATGGTTCTGTGCAACAGAATTCTATGCAAATAACAGGAATATGCAATTATCAGGAATGTAAGAAGAGGGGTTAACTTTATATACTTCTTATTGTAATTCAGTCAGTTTCAACTAATTACAACCACTTACTACAACAGATGTAATTGCTTTACTCCACCTATGTCCTAGGTATATCCCCCACCACCACCACCACCACCAGCTATTTCCCCATCCCAGCTATGTGACATAATGACCAGATTCCAGCTGTCCCCATCCCTTCAATGATAAACTGGCAAGGCACAAATGGCTGCAAAGTAAACATGAAACACCATATATTTAGCAAATAAAAGCAAACATCAATATACAGGTATCTATATACATCACTACTTGAACTCAACCCAACACACAGAATGAAAGAAATTCAAAAACATACTACTAGTATTAAACAAACACAAATAAACAGGAAGATCAGTTCAACTTCGGATCCATATTCAAATATTTGGGAATTCTAATAGATGAACTGGCATACCTTTTACACTAAAGCTTTAAATAGTACACCTGAGGTTATATTATGAAATCTACTGTTTTATGTATAGGCAGTGCCTCTTGTGATGGTTAGAAACTAAACTCAAAAGGAAATGGTCTAACACAAAAATAGTACAGGATTAAGTTTCTTTCACGACTCAGTTTGTGAATGATATTTGCTAAGAAAAAAAGGAAGGACAAAACTAGTTTTAGTATAAAAAAAAAAGATATATGGTATAACAAACTGCAACTGATTTTACAAGAAAATGGCTCTGCAAAAAACAAACCAGAGTTGCTTTTCTATTTCTCCAACATTTTTTTAAAACACTCACTATAAAATATTTAACAAAAAAATATACAAAAAATTGTTCCATGTTTTTTTCTACATCACCTAATTTATGATCAAATTCTTTCTTAAAAGTTAAATTATGCTAACAACAATATGAGACATTTGTACCCTTAAATATTTGCAAGGGAATATAAAAATGTAGTTAACTCTCTGCTCAAATACATGTAAATACTAACAATCAAGCATAGATTAGATACCGTAGGTGTAAACGTGTCTCAAAGTTGATAAAAATTTAGGTGAAATAATGCAATCATTTCAGCAAGTACTCACAAAAAACGCAACAAATGTACCGTCTCAATTTTTACTAGTGGTGCAATGATATGGCCAAAACCATATTGCGATACAGCAAACCCATATTGTGATACAGCAAAACCATACTGCGATACAGCAAACCCATATAGTGATACAGCAAAACCATATTGTGATACAGCAAACCCATATTACAATACATACCGCAATACAGTTTGAATAATTACCAAAATGTGAAAAAGTCATATTTTGATACTATCATACTAATTACTAAGCATATCTCAGGCAGGTTTCTAACGAAAAAAGAGAATACATAGACACAGTAGATAACTTATAATTTTTTATGTTTTTTAAAGATTTAAATGGATACTCATTAGGTAGATATATTGTGATACACGAAACCATATCACGATATGTATTGCACTTGGCAAGTATTGGAATATACCGGTATATCATTGCACCCCGGATTTTTATATGTACAACTTGATAGTAAATGTAAAGATTATATCAAAAGGTATTGCACAGAATTAAATTATTTCAATATTTAAAGGTGTAGCTGCAAAATATATTTATGAAAAATCTCAAACTTAAGAATGCCCTATTCATAATTTAAAAAAAAACGCTCTAACACCAAGCATAATGAAAGTTAATGAATAAATTTGGACACTTTTAAGTGTCTTAATTTCCATCAAATTTTGTCCAGATTCTATATGAATGAACTCTCACATGAAAAAACCTACAACTGAGCAATGACAAGAAACTGAGCAAAAGCTGCTTGAGTTATTACAACTCAAATGTGAAAGAAAAAAATGACACATACATGTATGTGCTTTTTTTATTGTTTGTTTTGATTAAATTAAAACGACATCGTCTTCATGGAAATAAATAGAATGTGGATGTCATATGAAATGGTTAAAAAGTAACAAAGTATAATGTAACAATGTTAGAATTATATTTTGATGATGTTGATCACTATGTTGGAATTTTTGCCAGGTATAGTTAGGCCACACTTTTTTGTTATTGTTTTGAATAGGTATTTATTGAGCAAGATTTCCTTATATTCAGCCCTAATACCATTACCTAAAAATACGCAGGCTTTTTATTTTATTTTCAAGTAATGCGACTCCAATTTTATTTCTTGTTTTTTCTATTTCAGTAGAATTTATTTTTATCACCGCTGTTGTCAAAATTCATAAAGAGAATTTGTTTTAAATCTAAATTACATAAATTGATTCATAATTATAGGTATTTATAAATAATATACATGTATATATAATTTTTTAACTATTTTTTTTTTCATTCCAATCCCAAAGTTACATCAAGAAACCAAGCCATGCAAAGATAAAAAAAAAAAAAAAAAGGTTGTTTACAAAAAATTCGTAAAGTTACAGAATAAATAATAATAGTTTCTAGTTTTTATTTATTTCATCCCTGCTGGTTATAAGATGATTTACCATGTAAACCCAAAGTTAAAAATATGAAAATCATTTTTATTTCTATACCCTCTTCAATCTTGAATTTTTCAATAGGTTTGCCCATAACCCAAGAAATAAAACTGTGAATGTCCAAGTACCTTTTTTAATATTTGAAACTTTCTTCAATATTCCTTTTTTTCGTCAAAGTGTAGGTTTTCCCATGTGACTACAGGTGCTTAGGATGGATTTTCAAAGTGGGGAGGGGGGGAGGGCTAATTATTATAGGTGTATAAAAAGTGCTGCGCGAAACCACAAATCCATACACAAAATTAAAATTGGCAGAAAATGTTCCCCCTGCTCCTATGGGCCTGTTCTATGCCAAGCTGTACATTTAAAATATTAATAAAGAAACGTCGCAATCTCATTTCGATCTGCTACCTGAGAGTTGTGAAGTCACAATACCTGAACTGAAAGACTGGTTACACATTGGATGCCAAGCTCAAACTTACTGGAATATACATAACCAAAACAAGTTACGAATTTATCCCTTGAAATACGTGCAATCAGTGGCCATTTTAAACAAGTGATGTCATTTTTAAATACAGAGTTTGCTGCATGCGTGATCATAGCTGTTTCTGATGAAAATATCACAGACTCATTGCATGGGACTCATTTGATTGGGTGTTAAACTTCTATCACACAAATTGTAAATATGTCTTCCGGGTTACCAGTATTCACAAAACAGTTAACAAAAACAAAACATTTTCTTTGTAGCACAATATTATAGTTACACGATGATTATCTCTCAAAGTTTGGCAAGATAGTTTAATATCGAAGTTGTGTACATAACAAATACCAAGTTATGATAGTTATTGGTAAAACAATACCATAAATACAATGGACTCTGTCTAAACAAATATGTAAAAAGTTCTGACTTAGACAATGTTAGACAGGTTTTATATAACAAATATAACCCAATATGGAATCAATATGGTTTATACAAAGCCAGTTAGGACAGAGTACAATGTATTTAAGTAAATGATGAGAGAAAATTCCAATATACAAAAATGAAATTTCAAATAATCTGTACACATCTGGTGTTGTGAAATTGTTTTCTCAGACTAGATAATAAGTGATGTAAAACCACCACAGATGACCCCATATGTAATCAGAGCTGAAACAATATGGGATGGTTATCATACGATACGATACGTACATGTATCCCAATAGGTTTGTAGCAATACATGTAACACATTACTGACATGTTTTATATTCATTAATAATTAACCTGTTTCTTTCAAACTTCATCAACCTTAAATTATTGTAAGTGAATATGACACAAATAGAATTTCAGAGTAGTTTCAGTGTTACCAGACAATAAGAAAAAACAATTCAAGTATTTTGAAATGAAAATTGTCCATGAAGTTCATATATATATACATTTTTTTTTTTTTTTTTTTTTAATTCCTACGTGTAAGCTTCCTTTTTACCCAAATTACAGACACATATGTATCGCATGCACTGTGATAAAATAGTCTTGTATTACTGTAGGGTATTGTGAACTTAATATCATAATATGATACCACCTCGTCATATATTTATAGCTCTACTTATAACATGTCATACAAAACACTTTAACAAATCTGCTTGTGTGGATGGATGGAAAAAGACCATTCAAGATCGTTTTGTGGGGTTAATTATGTAATATTGTACTCATTCTAAATAATTTCACTTTATAAAAAACAATATATTGAACATTCTGCAATAATAAAAACAAACATATCCGTAGCCCATCAACATTTCCGAGTATATTTCTGTTGTATATATTTACATGAATGATACAATTACATAACGAACAAAAGTGGAGGGCAGGTAATCCATATTCAGAATACAAACTGTCAGTCAACACCTGTCTACAAAGACCACCTGATAGTCCAACAAAATGTTGCTTTTATGAGTAGGTGGTTATTTGTATATAATACTTTGTAGTCAGAACCCACGTGGATTTTGTATGAATCAAGCTGGATATGGGAACATAAAACTTTAATGACACCACTGAACAGATGGCCTTGACACTGGTGTAAACACATTCATCGGTATTTAGAATATATCTAGGACTGAGCGCAAAATAAACCGGTTATGTCCAGTTTGGCTCTTAGAATGAGTACAAAATCAAAGGTAATGGACATGTCATTTTGTAAACTTAGGGCAGCCTATAAATATGTTCTGATTTTACATGACCCTTAAAAAAAAAATTCAAAGTACCATTTTGGACATAACTGTTTGTTGCAGTCACCCTAGATATAAACCTATACTTTCTGATGTTCCCACATCCATTTAAAACAGGTAGAAATTAAAAAAATTAATTTCCCTATGGGATTTGAAGGCTGCTAATCTCCATCTGGTAAATCAGTGAATTTATTTTCTTAAATGTTACTTATCACCAGGAGTTTCCACTCAACTGGGACAGAGGAGAGAGTATAGTTTCTATCCTTATTTAATGTTCAGACATGACCCATTTGGGGAATCTCACTTCAAAAGGAAGAAATGCACAAGTGAGTGCCACGAGCCAGAAACGAGAAAACAAATCTCAAGTGCCCTTGATAGACCAGTCGTTACTCAAGATGGTCTTTGTAGAAGGTTGGACTGTATCTCCAACAAAACAAAAAAAAAGAAATTATAATGTATCATTACCACAAAAGATGCCACAACACAAGTATCTCTGCTGCTCGTTTAACAAGTTCAAAATACGTGCAATAGTGTGATAATCTTTAAATTGCACATCAGACATAATACTGGAATGTAAAGCACCGTGCCAACTTTAAAACTTGACTGTACCATCTTGAGATTGCTCGGTGCTCCATCAATAAGGCAAGATCATTATGTAACAGCCACAGTTGAGTTATTAGGATCTTAATCTATTACATAAAATATATCACGTAGTTCTTGATATCAGTGTCAAAAGTCAAATTTACCATATTAATTTGTTGTATTTTTATCCATCACATAATTATTGACTTAATGACTTTTAAACTTAAACAAGTTGATATTTAAATTGTCGAACCACTGATTATTTTTTCTCAATTTTTCTGTGTGTAATTTCATTCACATAAATGTTTTCAAATAATCAGAATGTATAATGCATAATTCTGTCAGAATTATAACATAAAAGTGCATTTACTCAATTCCACTTGGATAAAAAAATTAGTAATATGAGAAACTGATTTTTTAATGATAAATATTCAATTAAAATTATTTTAAACCTGACAAACATTTCTTTCTGTTAGAACCTGCAATAATAATCTTTATTATGACTGAAATTATTGCATTATACCTTAATCCATTTGTGTTCAAAATCATGACACAATAAGGTGGAATAATTTTAATTACTTGATTCTGTGCACCAAATACAGTGCAGAGCTACTGATTTAAATTAAGGTCCTTTTGATATTTAACGAACAGATTGTATAATCACAATCATGGTTGATTTCTTTTAAAACTGAATTATTTACACTGTACTCACTTGTGAAAAAATACCACAATATAAATGTAAAAACAAAATATTTAAATCAATAAATATGATGATTCTCTTGGCCCAATTACTTGAAACATTGTTCAAAATTATTCATGAATTTTTGTGCTTGACCAAAGTTTTAAAAATATACTTATATATTCCAAGCAAGAAACTGAAATGTATAATTCAAATTATCAAAAGGCTTAACTTCCAAAAATATATTACAATCACTAACAAGTTGGGTTAGCAACTTTAAAAATGATACCACTTGCTAACCAATAGATTTTACACATACACATTTTCATATCACTGCTGATGAGACAGTTTCCTTAAACAGTAACTCACAATAACAGACAAGATCATACAATGTCTTGATCAACTAAATTAGCTTTAAAATCAACATGTGACTCTATAAAGAAACAATGTGACAAAACTTTGTTAACCCTTTTCATATAATTCTGAAACATGTACAGATGATTTTAACTGAAAGGAAAACAAACAAAAATCAATATTTCAAAGTAAATTTTGTGCATACCAGTTTCTATAAATGTGGAATAGATATAAACATTTTATAAAAAAAAGAATTTTAGATAATAAAACCTAAATCATTTCTTATTGATATTTAAATTACATTTAACTGTTAATTATAAGCAAACAAAGAAGAAAATTTATAATTATGGTCCTCTGCCAAAATTAAAATATAGCATCAAGGGGAATAACTCTAACATTGTTTATGGACATGGTGTCACCAATAATCTCTTGCTACATTATAAGTAAAATTTTAATCTCAACATGAAATAAATTAATATTTGTTTTCTGTTTTTGTTTTGTTTTTTAGCAATGCCTAATGCTGAATGGAGTTTTCTGTTTTTGTTTTGTTTTGTTTTTTAGCAATGCCTAATGCTGAATGGACAGACTCTAAAATAAAAGTCTTTGAAAAAATGGCCCATTAGATAATCATAGCACTTGTTTAACAATAAAACATACTAAGAATGTATTTCTTTATACGATCACACATATTTTGTAAAACTAATTTTATTTTGTTACATGGTAAAGACATATTATTACTATACATTAACAGTACAAGATGTTTAACATAACTGCATATCAGATCGCCATTTCAACAAACATGGCGTGAACAATCAGATCGCCATTTCAACAAACATGGCGTGAACAATGTTGTTTTCAAAATATCATACACATGATGGAACCACTAAGAAGCTATTAAAGGCAAACAAAACATCGTCTCTAGATGTTATAAAAAACAAACTCATATTGGTCTTGAGTTATCACAGATCTGAAAGTTTGTGTATCCAGTTGAACAAGATCAATAATCTGTATCAACACCAAGATGCTTTGAACAGCATTGTTTGGAAACAATCATAAATTCAACATCACGTGTCTAAACCAGTTGCGTAAATCTGTAACGACACTTTGACTCAAATGGTTTCAACAGCAATGCTGGGAAATCATGAAACGTTGTCAATAAGAGCCAAATTCACCCTTATATTGTCAAGTGAATCCGTACCAACACTACGACAATCTGAAAAGCATTGTTTGTAAAATGGTTACTGCACCCTGATGTTGCTAAGCATAGAATTGTTGCAATCATTTTAATTTTTCTTGTTTTTCTTTTCCATACACAATTTGCACCTTTTGTACACATATTTTCCAGTGTTTTTTTTTTTCCTTTCACACACAGAGACCGACTTTTTAACTAAACATTATAATTTTTTGTTCTGCATCAATCACTGGAATTCACTGATTTTTAATTCCATTATAGTGTACATTAAATGATATGTAACAGTTTCACAATCAGTTGAACACAAATCTGAAACATGATGGAATAAATTTCTTCTTGTGAAACGCTACGTCTGTGACTGAATTGGCGAGTGTGATAACAATGATGATGTATTAACCTTCTTGAGAGTCCTCCCTGAGTGCTGAGTAGTATCACGACCAGATATAAACATAACAATTAACAACTCGGAGGAAATACATATATATAAATATATACAGAGTGGTCTGTGTTCATATTTCAGTTTTTATCTTTCATCTGTCAATGTCTTGATTTTGTTCATACTCTGCTGAATAGAGATCATTGTCACAGTTTAACAAAGCCAGTTTATTACATACAAATATAAAGATGAAAATTGGGTCTGCAAAAAATGCTATAAAAAGGGGAAATGGTCACAAAGTCTTGCAAGTGAAGCATTTGCTTTGAAAATCTGCAGGTCTTTTTACAGAAAACCCAAAACTGAAAGTCATGCTAAAATTCCTGAAAGCTAATTTTAATCTCTGCATATAAAACATTGTTCTTCACAGAAATTTCATATCTGGTGGTACAGATGGGGCCAGCCCTATCCACAAATACTCATTGGTGTCCTAATATTCAAATGTTGAAAAAGTTCAGCTACTCTTAATATAAATCGAGACATCATGTCTAACTTTATGATAATAAACTGACAGAAAGAAATAAAGGAATACATCAGGAAACGCAGTTAGTTTGTACAGTCATCATCTGTCCTTGCATTGCCCAACAGCCGATGTTTATTTTTGTGCTGGGAAGTCATTAAACCACTATTCTGTGACCTTGCATAACCAAAAACAGAAACTATTTTATATTACTTGATAGTATACGATAAAGTGTTCAAGTCAGATAGTGTACCGTTTCTATTTTCCTGTATGGTTTGTCAGGGACTGATATAATTGGTTGCTTGGTTACCAATGTCTAATCCTTTCAGAACTGGCACCTAAAAATAATAATCACTTATGGCTTCTAACTTGACTCATCTATGGAGATAATTCAAGCAACTGGCCCTTAGAACTGAATATTATTTCAATATATGTTGGTCACAAATGATTTTTTTTTTAAACCATACCATGCAATCCTTTATTTTTTTCTCTCAGTATAGTAACAAAATACAGATATTTTATTTTCTTTGCCATACTGACGGTACAAACTATTTTCTGATAGGTTCTCCATTATGAACTCATATTAACATACTGATGTTTTTTCCATTCAGTCTTAACAATCAGATTATTTCCAAATTCAGTCTTGTTTCAGATTTATTTCTGTAATGACATTGCTTTTCTTAATCCATACAGCTGAGTGACCCTGTCCATGTTTGTTATCACAAAGCCCGAAACCAGCAGGTAAAAACACAGGTAACAGTTTCTGTAACAGTACACAGTGAAGGAATGTCTTCAGCGTTAAACCAATTATAACTTTATTCAAAGAATGAATTATCTGAGTGTAATATTAATATTAATTTCATCATTTTTACACACACTTGGCATGAAACGTGCCATTTGCACATGCACCAGTTTGGTTATTTCTGCTTTCAAAGCTTATCTCGAGTAAAAAGGGAAATTATTTCTAAAAACACATTACAGTGGTGGATTTATGTTTGCTCCAAGTGTCCAGGCCCACCCTAAATTTTGTGAATTTAAAATATTATTATATAAATAAAAAAATAAAATTTAACTTTAAAGAATCGAGGATTCTTTAGGCACACCCTAAATGGAATTTCTGTATTAGCCACTCTATTCTTTACTTGAAACTTGTATATGAATAAAATGTCTTAAATCATTTAAAAACAAACAAATTAAGTACCACAATTTGCAAGTTTTCAAAAATTCTATTGAAATTTTTCATTTCAGAATGGGTCTTTGAAAACAATGCAAGTGACTGTTTCATTTGTTATAAATGGATTATATGAAGAAAACATTTTGTTTAACCCACAAATGGGTTAGAGAGATTTTTAATTCTCAGAGACTTGTTCAGTATATTTTATCATGGTAGAAAAATGAAATAATTTACATAAGATTCCATTCCAGGATTAATACTATGAGTACGACTATTTCAACTTCCTTAAATTAAGTGAAACACAGTTAACTGTCAAATAATATTGGCATGACTAGATTTTACAGTAGAACTTTAAGTGTAACATCATCCTTGTTCAACATTCAGTGCAACAGCCTTCTTATTCTGAAGAAAGCAGACGCTGTAGCAGACGAACAGAAACTTGGCAGTTTTTGGCATTTCCTTTTTGGCCAAGCTTTGACTAGCTGTGGTTGGAAAGTTCATACAGTCTCTAACCACATTTCGGGAAGTTAAAAAAAAACTATTAAAAAGTGCTCAATAATCATGTAAGGGCTCTCAACATTTAAAGCATACGTGTCCAATGGTTACCTTTGCTATGTATCTGTGACACCCTGTAGGTCCCACTGGATTGGTATGACTTTCTACATGAAGGTATGAAAACAAGAAGTCCTTGTGGCACTTTAACTGTTCACATCAAAATCATGCACTGACTGAAGTTTGTAATGTTCTGATGAAGATTGTTAAATACAAGATGAAACCATGTCATTCTTCTGGTATAATGAACCATTCTGGATGGTGAAAACATTCAACATATATACATACAGATTCTGATAAACACAAAATATACATTCTGTAAAAAAACAAAACATCTTGGTGAATTCGTTTCTCAGTTTGATAATGTCTGTATCACATAAACTGGTGAAATCTCCCTGATAAACTTTGTTGTGAGTGGATTAACAACTTCAACACATGGTGAGGTCGGACAAATACAAATTGTGAAAGGGTTTAACAAATAACGTCAACAATTTTTGTATTACGTTTCTGCAGTTCTCATCTATTTAATATGCGTGTATGCTCATGATACCACAAAAACAACTTGATATCTGCAGAGATTTGATTGCTTCGTCAGGCGTAAACTAAAATTGTGATTGTTTTCCCACTAGTGACTAAACCAAATATCTGTCATACCTTTTGTTATTTCTGATTAGTCAGTGATATCAGGAATGGCACTACTAGAGTGTAATTCAAATTTTATCTACAATGTACACAACATAACCAATAAACTTATGTTTGGTAACATACAATATATAACATTTTTTAATTCATAATCTTGTTTACTTTATAAGGTTGTATGGTAGCAAAAATGTCACATGTAAATTGAAGAAAAAAATATCATAAAATTTAAATAGTTTTTTGTACATGGATAAAAAATGAAATAATCAAAATACTTTTTCCAATATTTGGGTCAAAATTTGACCTTTTGTTGCTTTTTAAAACTGTCAACTCTCTGTCATAACTATCAAAAACAACAATTATTGCTTGAATCATAATGTAATATTATGAAGTATAGTCAGTAGTCATAATGGAAAATAAAATACATTCTTTCCACCTAGTGTTGAAAGGCTGAGCCTGAGGGAAAACAAACAATTTTACAATTTAGGCCTCAAAGATGGAAAGTAAAACAAAGCAATATCAACAGTAACCTCAATACAAATTACTGAAAACCTGGTAAAGTTTTATAAACAATTTTACAATTTAGGCATCAAGGGTGGAAGTTAAAACAAAGAAAAATTTACTGTATGTTCAAAACAAATTACTGAAAGCCTGGTAACGTTATATAAACAATTTTACAATTTAGGCATCAAGGCTGGAAATTAAATCAAAGAAATATCGACAATAAGCTCAATACAAATTATTGAAAACCTGGTAAAGTTTTATAACAGCAAAGTGACAATTGTTTTTAAAATAAAGCAGTGGAATGTCATGTCTGTCAATTTTTTAAATATTTATCTTCTCTGACCAAATGTACTGCTTCCGCGATAACTTTTAAGAGATAAATTAAGATTGTGATATTTGTAAGTTTCCCAGACAATCAGCAACCCGGACATATTGAACCAACAAGACATAATCTATAATCCATCTATTACTAAACAGATACTAGAAGATAGAAAAAAAATAGAAGAAAAAAACACAAATGAAGAAACACAATTAAAGCAAACAAACAAAAATGCATGCACATAAAACATAAATTACTTAGACCAAATAATGTGGTCTGCAGACAAACACTGTATTTCACTGTGGAACATATTTCACTAAAACCTACATAAACTTCATTGATGTTAATACATGTACATATATTTAAACCTAGATGTTAATATTTAAATCTAATTCTCCTAAAGCCTGATGGAACAGAAAAAGGCTACATTTTCTAAATCTTAGTTTCGTATCTAACTATTAAAGCCTGATGCAACAGAAATGGGCTAAAATGATAATTATAATACATGTATGATGTAATAACATTGCTATTTTCTTATCTTCATACACACACATGTATATACACATTATTTCTTTCTTTGATTTGCTTGTTATATTCTTGAAATCAAAAGATTTCAGTCTTTCATCGATATACATACGTAGGCGACATATTGCATGTACATCTGTACATAACTTGGTAAGCATGCTTGTAATTCTCCAAAAATACATTTGCTAATAATAAAGTGGTGGTATTTTTCGGACTTTAAAGCTCTTTGTTTAGTTTTCATCATTACCACTCTGATTACGAAGCACACACTTGGTCAGCAAGAAGTATTGTCATATACGTCTCCTCGGCATCAGCATGGTCATCAAACACCGCCCGCGGAACTTGATAATCTTCCAGCGTCTGCCATTCCCTCTTTAAACTCTGAGAAACCTACGTATAAAAAGGAAACGAATGTTTATTTGGTGAACATCCCAACATTTGTCAAATACATTTGTGATGCATCATCTACAGAAGAAACATGTTACAAAAACTAACATTTTTATTTGAATAGGGTTAATATCCACTTTTCCACAGATGCAGAGGTCGAACTTCATTGTTTTGGGCCACGGCAATTATTGCCGTTGATTCCTAGGAATCAAGAGGGCACCAAGGCAATTCTGAGGACTCATCAAGGGCACAGTGGCAAATGTGACTTTCCTGTGTACTTTGGTATATTTGCACAAAGGTGACAAAGTAAAGTGTTAGGCTGATACAATAAAGAGAAATACTGGTAAAGATTTTTATTTAGGCATTTTAATTTAAATTTTTCAAAGCAAAAAGTGGGGGAATAAATATATGGGTGTCCCCCCTGTACAGAAAGTGGGGGGATGTGTCCCCCTGGAATTATGCCCATACTCACCATGCTGTGAAAGTCATCGTTAACTACTCCTAGTGATACCCAGGCGCTGTTGGCCTTCTCCTCCATGGTCGAGACGCAGCATCGTGGAATGTCCAGTGTCCTTAGCGTGTCACCACGCAGTCGAGCTATAGCAACTATGTTCTCCTCAGCAATTTCATAACCTGAAAGTTTCATAGTGAAAATAGAAAAATTCAATGAATGGCGTAAACATTTTTTCAATGAAGACATGAAAGCAAGTCATAATTTCTTTCATTGCATAACCCCCCAAAAAAGGTTACAAAATAAAAAAGATAAATTTTCTGAATGCATCCCTTTACCTACACCTTTCCCAAAAAACATTTGTAAACTTAAAATGTTTACCTTGGATTAAATTTCAATCAACATTTAAATGATTAATAAAATAAATTTGTACTCTAACCAAAACCCCTGCCATCTCCACCAAATTACTAAAAGGAAAATTTAAAAAATTGTGAATGATCCCTAACATATAAAAAGGTCTAACATTTATTTAAAATAACAATCTATTTAACTAAAAAAAAACACTTTACCAATAACTGTAAGATGCTCCAGCTTCATACATCGCCAAGCCATCATCACAAATGGATCTGGATCCTGACTCAGATCTGAGTAGGTATATGGCAAATTATCAACCAGTCCGTCAACGATGTGCACACTCCGGAGTTCATCGCAGTAATGCGTCCACATGAAGGTGACAGCCGCCAGGTTAATCTGGGAACAGAAAAACTGTCGAAAGTGGGCTAATGGCATGCTGGGTTGCAATATGTTGAGAAGGGCCGAAACGCCTTCGTAGGAATGGATAAAATTCAAGGTGACCTGCAGAGACACGCTGTGGTTTTTGAGCCTGCGCCACGTGTCGTTCGTGATAATCTCGTGCTCTTGTTCAACTCCATGCACGTGAATTATGAGCGTCTCCAACTTGGCTTTACATGGGTCGACAAAACTGTTAAGTAGGTCATTGGAAAGGTAGTCATAGTCAAGGCTCAAGTGTTTTAAGGCAGTGAACGAGCGGAAGTAAGACGGTGACAGCTCGACGATGCCGTAGTTTTCTGAGTTTTCTTTGACGCTGGCCAGATGCAGAGACTGTAGCCACCTGGAATGACTCTCCTCCAGTGCTTGCAAGGTACTGCTGTGCAACAGAAGATCTTCTACACATCCTAGCGAAAAATGTTTTAGCTGACGGCTGTGTTTGATCATCAACTCTATCAAGTCAAGATATCTGAAATAAGAAATTCAATGTATTAAATTTCAGCAAGGAACAATGATATAGCTCAAATGTTAGTGTGTCCACCTGTGAAGTGGTCAGACATCGGATCAATCCTTCTCAGTGGACCCATTTGCAGTTTGGGCCATTTTCGATTCCAACCAGTGGGCCACAACTGGTTCATCAAAGACCGTTGTATGTGCTGTCCTGTCTGTGGGGCAGTGCATATAAAAGACACCTTGCTGCTTATTGGAAAGAGTAGCCTATGTATCATTAATAGGTTTCCTCTAAATAAATATGTCAGAATGACCATATGATCGACGTTCAATAGCTGATGATAACATAAAAATCAATGTCCTCTAGAGGCGTTGTTAAATAAAACAAACATTACTTTTTTAAATTTCAGCAAACTTTTTATAATAGCAGAATGACGGCAAACATTTATACAAAATATCCTGTGCATAGTTAAATCACTGATGACCTACAAGGTACACACTAATTAACTATTAGTGGCAAATCTGTTAATTGAGTAATACTGTTTCTTTGAATTTGCTAATGGTAGATTGAGTACTAAACTAGTTAATTACCCTAATGGTGATGATTACCAGCTTAATTGCTTTGACTTTGCATGTATCACCAGTGTTAAAAGATTAGACTGGGGTGAGTTGGTAGGGGGTGAGTTGGTTTTGGAGCAAGTTGACCTGCTCCCTATTTAAATGAGTGAACATCTTTGATCGAAAAGGTTTTAGTAACAATACTTTATATATGAATATTTTTTAAATGTGGATGCAATACTTAAATTCTTCTGAACTTTGACCTATTACTTGCACATTTTCCAAAAATAAGGATTACTTGCAATGTCTGTTTTACGACTACAGACCTAAAGCCCACTCTTTAACCCACATATATATAATAGGCTCATAGCATTATTACCCATTATTACATGTATTTATAGAATTATACACTCAACATTAACAGTTGAGTCACCTGGAATAAAGCCAGACAGAAATTTTGCTGGCTTTGAAGAAAATATAACATAGTCTAGATGTTTAAAAATGTTTAGAAACATTACTTGTTAATAAGATCATCTTAAAGAGGGGTCTTTTTTTTTTTTTAGTCTAAGGCTAAGCCTATGGGTTCTTCCTTTTTAGTGAATAAAATTATTATTATTTGGGGGAGATGTTTATTTTTTTGGTGTTTTTGGTTTGTTTTTGTTGTTTGTTTGTTCATTCGTTTATTGTAAGCATCGTACCCGGAAATAAAAAATAAAATAAAAACCCACACGTGTGGGCCGATTTTCGATTGTTTACAATATTTTATTTCATCCCCTGTCAGTGCCTTTGATTTGATAATATATATAATTTGCAAATTGATACAATTTTCATTGACATATTAGTATCTGATTATAAATGCCTGTTTAATTCCCATAACAAAACAAAAAGTTACAAAAATATACAGTGATCTGATAAAAACTGCGCAGCTTCTATGCCAAGGTTGCGCCGACCTGCTGACGTCACGACCAAAACAAAAACAAAATTTGCTTACTTGTCAGTTACATGAACAGAGTCTGCTTCCGAACATTCAAGATGACAGCTCAGCGGCTGGAGCGAAAAATACTGTAGATTCTTGTTCTTTGAGAATATCTCCAGCAATCTGCCACATTCTCTCACTTCAGATACGTTACGAGAGTTGAATTTTACAACTGCTTGCGAAATGAAACGTCCACATTTTTCCGCTAGAAATTTTGCTCCTTCTCGATCATGTTTATCCAGATTAAAAACAATGCGTTTCCATAGTGATGGATGAAACAAGCATGATCTCCATCTCTTACAAGCAGCTGAAGCTTTAATTCGATCGGTCGATGAAAGATACGAGAGTATTTCAACGATTAAAACACTAGGCACTTCTGCCCAGTTTTGCCCAGCAGCCATTTTCTACATATCTGACGTTTCGGGTCATGTGACTTTTTATGTTGTGGGTATTTTATCAAAAGCTTACTCGATTCTTAGCGATAGATATTGCCGATATTTTAAGCAAAAGTTGAGAGATTAATAAGTACATGGAATTAAGATCCCATATTTCACTAAAATAGATGTTAGACTTGTCTCAAACACAGTACAGGATTACTAAAACGTTAAAGAAGAAATTCGTAAAACCGAACTGACTTGCCAATGCTTTAAGTTTTCTTGAGACGATCCCGGATAGGAAGTCCAAATAGACTTGCACATGTCAGCTAAATGTCCGGTATTCATTCACAAAAACGTAAACAAAACGTTTCGTCCACATTCGGTAACTTACAAATAAACCCCTGTATTACATGTAATCAATGGTCAACTTTCTAAAATATGATGAATAAATTATACATTTATGATTTACAACTTGTAGTCTACACAATATGTACAATAATTATACTGTAACTGTTGACAGTTCCAAAGTGTTCTTGTTCTGTTAGTGTGCGGTTGTGTAATTACACTTTCGCAAGTCATTTCATTTCACTTCATTTCGTATGTTAGACGTCCGTATACGTTTGAAGTTTAGGAGTATTTCCGACGTCGTGTTCGTTGTCAATACGCTTTATCCCGACTGCTATTATAAAAGAGTGAAATGTGTTATTTGGTCATTCAGCAAGATATTTATGGTAAACTACCACTATAGAAAACATGACGTTCTACTCTGTTTCTAGTCGTATTTCCACGTTTGTTTTATAATTAACAGTGATCCATATTGGACTTGGTCTTGGCTACTTCATTTTTATTTCTTGAAGAAAAAAAATGGAGTTTTAGACACTTAGATGGTACTGTAAAGTTTGTCAGATACAATGTTCAGACGTAAATGGATTTAAGAACCACGTAATGACACCGTCACACCACTTGGAATTAGCGGCGTTCGCAAATGATCCACAAATTGTTATTAATAAATATTCTGCAACTTTTGAGAAGGGATTTCTTCACGTTTTAAAGACATATTTTGAAGATGAAAGAGTCAGTCCAACCAAAGTATACGAACAGTATTTATCTGAAGAAAATTGTATTCACTTGAACGCCACTCGTTAGGAATCGCTTTTAGAATTCGTCGGCCATGTTGAGAAATCTGGTAAATGTCTTATTTACCACAACAAGAAAATATGTCTGCTAAAGTTTAAGACAAGTGTCAGCGCTAACAGCAGAGGCATGAAAAGAAAATTTGAATCAGATGATGATGATGAGACAAAGTGGAAAACTGCAGAAGACGGGATACACGCGACCGTAAATACTGACAGTTCATCTCTGGCAAAAACAGATCTGGTGGACCCGCCAAAGGAGAAACAACCCAAAGTTAGACCACGAATTGCCATTAGATTGAAAAAGAGACAGAAATCGTCCGCAAACCAGAAAGGGATAATGAAAGAAATGAAGCAAAAACGTCCAATTCCAGCAGCAGTGATGAACGAGGACAATGATTCTTCAAGGTCATTGGAATCGAAAATACAGGATCGGCGTCAAACAGCCAAAGAAGCATATAAACGTAAACAAAAGTCGGCGTTATATACTATCATGGAGAGTGAAGAGTTTGAAAAAGAAAAGACTAACAGAAAGGACAACTGGTTGCAGCCAGGAATCATTGTTGAAGTTATCACGCATAAATTAAGTGATAAATATCTCCACAAGAAAGCTATAGTGCTTCGTCTTAATGATCCTTACACCTCAGTGATTCAAATGATAGGAAGTAGGGATGTACTGCACATGGATCAGTTACACGTAAGAATCGTGCTTCCATCATGTCAGAGGCACGTGCGGATCGTCAATGGAGTGTATCGAAATCACATCGCTATTTTGGAAAAGATGGTTCTAAAATGGTGTAAAGTGTCAATTTGTACCGGTCCGTTTAAGGCCTACAATTATTGAAAACAAACAAATAAGTACTGTTGGGGTATACCTTAGTGTACTAGTGGCTAAAGTAATAGTTCGTAATAATTTACCGCCGAAGTTGACCTTCAAGCAGAACGGAAGTTTAATTAGGTTCCATATGACTGGATAACGATTTTCTGACCGGGGTTGATGGTAAACACTTCAGAACTAAAATGTATGAAACAGCCTCACCTTATCTTAAAGTTAATTATAATACAGTCACTGAAGTACCTTTTGTACAAAACTGAACTATTAATAACTAATAATATAACCAATTCAAAGAGACATATTTGTTATACCCATGCATGGGTGGATCACCAAAAATAGAGTTCATAATCTCGGTAGGCCTACTGGCTCCAGCCCTGAGTAAGTGTTTCGCAAAGTTCAAAGGTGATCCATAACTGCTTTATCAAAGGTCTTGATTTGTGCAATTCTGTCTGTGAAATAATGCATATAAACAGACCCACCGAGAGAGTGAGGGGTCAGCAGAGGCAAGACGTACTATGCGGGGCCCGTGAAAAAAAATAATATAAAATAGATATATTAGTTTCAAGTTACCAGACGGCCCAATGCAGCACCCAGCCCTGTGGCCTACCGCTTCTCTCGACGACCCTGCATATAAAAAGATCCCACGCTACTTATCGTGAAGAGTGGCCACATTAGTGTGGCGGCAACGGGTTTCGTCACTCCTACTAACACTAACCTCTGCCCTGGACAAACAGCCAGGACAGTGTGCTTGAACCTTAATTGAATATAAGCAAGAAAATAGTACAAACAGCCAACTAACCTGTGACTGACTTTATTGGGCAGAGGCAGGTGTGTTTGCAGGTTGGCTTAGGTGTCGAATACCATTGCAGGCCCGTACGCAGGGGGGGAGTGTGCGTTGGGTGCGCACGCACCCCCCCCCCCCCCCTAAATTTGTCGAGGTCCGTAAATGCA
>JAULBS010012460.1:0-11075 GCA_032355785.1 Symmetromphalus regularis | reverse complement strand
AAATGTATCATTTAGTCTTAAGTAAAACACTATGGAAAATTTGTTAAATGTATAATATAGTATAAGTCAAACACTATGGAAAACGTGTTAAATGTATCATATAGTCCAAGTCAAACACTATGGAATTTGTGTTAAATGTATCATAAAGTCCAAGTCAAACACTATGGAAAATTTGTTAAATGTATCATATAGTCCAAGTCAAACACTATGGAAAATTTGTTAAATGTATCGTATAGTCCAAGTCAAACACTATGGAAAATTTGTTAAATGTATCATATAGTCCAAGTCAAACACTATGGAAAATGTGTTAAATGTATCATATAGTCCAAGTCAAACACTATGGAAAATGTGTTCGAGAAGATTTTACTTTGCTGTAGAAGTATCGACAGACGGCTTCCTGAGACCAAGGCTGGTAGAAGAAATCTGCTCGCCTTTCTTCTTCTGGGTTTCCAACAACATCAGTCATTGTCTGAAAAAACAACATATAATAACATCAGTTACTGTCTGAAAAAACACAACATATAATAACAACATCAGTCATTATCTGAAAAAACAACACATAATAACATCAGTAATTGTCTGAAAAAACAACATATAATAACAACATCAGTCATAGTCTGAAAAAAACAAAACAATAATAACATTAGTCATTGTCTGAAAAATATGATGTCCAACTGCCGACGATAAGATAAAAATCAATGTGCTCTAGAGGACTCGTTAAATAAAACAAACTTTTTTTGTCTGAAAAAACAACATAATAATAACATGAGTCATTGTCTGAAAAAACACATAATAACATCAGTCATTGTCTGAAAAAAACATAACATCAGTCACTGTCTGAAAAAACAACATATAATAACAGTCATTGTCTGAAAAAAAAACATCAGTCAGTCTGAAAAAACAACATCACTTAGTCTGAAAAAAAATCATAACAACAGTCATTGTCTTAAAAAACAACATAATAACATCAGTCATTGTCTGAAAAAAAAAACATAATAACATCAGTCATTGTCTGAAAAAACAACATAATAACCAGTCATTATCTGAAAAAACCCCACATAATAACATCAATCATTATCTCAAAAACAACATATAATAAGTCATTGTCTGAAAAAACACAACATATAATAACAACACCAATCACTGTCTGAAAAAACAACGTATAATAATAAATGTAATATAAAATATATATATTTTTTTTTTATATAACAGTTAACTAAAAGTTTGATTTGCAACTAAATAATGAATAAATGCTATGCTTAAAAAGAATTATAAAACAAAGAAAAAAATTTGATTTTGTTTCTATCTTTGCCATTTGAAAAATTATATCTAGTAAATTTTATCTGGTTTGGATGGCAATATGTTTCATTTATTTATATTAAATCAATATCCAATGTGGACTGATTGGTTATAATATTAATTGTTGGAACAAGTATTTATAAATGATGGCTATTTTTCATCTTTGTTGTAACTGACAGTTACCTAATTGATCAAGCGAACTGATGGCAATTTTAAAGAGGGCTATGTTTGATATGTAAAACTGAAGTAAATTTTTATATAAAACATTTATTCCATGCCTCTGAAAATAAAACTATATTTAAAAAAAATGGTGATGTATGTGTGAGGTGAACGTTACCTTAAGGTCCCTGGTCTGAGAGATAAGCCAGTTGTTTATGAACTCCTGGGGATCCTTAGCGAAGCTCAGGAAGAACTCTCGGTTAGTCTTCAACTGATTAATTGTCTCCACTGTCTCGTGAATCTGTAACAAATACAATCATCCATTTAACATACTCATTTTTCATGGCTAGAAATTAACTCCTGGGGATCTTTGGCGAAGCTCAGGAAGAACTCTCGGTTAGTCTTCAACTGATTGTCTCCACCGTCTCGTGAATCTGTAACAAATACAATCATCCATTTAACATACTCATTTTTCACGGCTAGAAATTAACAAGTATTAACCTAGAGGTCGTACCCAAGAAAAGTAACTAGTTCCATGAAAAATCTTTAGTTCTCCCTTATTAGTTGAAGGAACAACACAGGCAATAGTTCATGTCTTGGAGAAAATTAAAAATTTAGATGCATTCATATTTGTTATTTTTAAAGACTCACTTTCATTTCTCCAAGCTTTACAAAATATGAGGCTGGAACATCCTTTAATTGGGATGGTGATATGAAAGTGTGTCTTTTTATCTTCAAAAATGAATAATGTCATGCTGGTATTAGTGGTAATGAAAAGGCAGATCTAGCTGGTAGTGCTGCTTTGAATTTGCCATGTACTAATATGGGTTAATACTGATTATAAATGTTTGATTAACAAATATATTTTATCTAACGGGCAAAATGATTGGAACAATGTGGAAGCAAACAAGCTTCATTCCATAAAGCCAGTCTTGGTAGATTGGCAGTCCTCCTAAAGATGGTTAAGAAGGGATGAAGTTGTCTTGTGTTGGTCCCATATTGATCATGTTTACTTAATGACCATTTTTATTTTGAAGAAGGACACTCCACCTCAGTGTGCATACTGTCAGTGCAGATTGACAGCGTGTCATATCTTGGTGGATGGGAGTGGGATGTAGCTCAAATGGTAGAGCGTCCGCCTGTGAAGCTGTCGGTTGTCAGATCGATCCTTCTCAGTGGACCCATTTGCTGTTTGGGCTATTTTCCATTCCAACCAGTGATCCAGATCTGGGTTATCAAAGGCTGTGTTATGTGCTGTCCTGCCTGAGACAGTGCATATAAAAGACCCCTTGCTGTTTATCGAAAAGAGTAGCTGATATGGCAGCAGTGGGTTTCCTCTAAAACATATGTCAGAATGACCAGGTGATTGACATCCAATAGCCGATGATAAGATAATAATTAATGTGCTCAAGAGGCATCGTTAAATAAAAACAAACTTTACTTTCACTTTATCTTGGTGGACTGTCCTCACCTACAGCCCATTAGAGACAAAGTATTTGGCCATCTGACATGCTGGTAAAGTAGAATACTGAAAGCAGGCAACTGGTGTGCAAGACTGGACAGTGAACTATTAAAATTTCAATAACATGACATTACTCGCCACACCCCCACCCCTGAGCCAGGTGCTCTCCCTTTATGACTCAGGGTGTGGGGCATGCCTGAACCAATACGGATGTGGGCACATCTTAATAACTAAGAAGGAAGGAGGAAGGAAAAACATTACAACGAATCTGTAAAATATGAATTGAGCACAAGTTGAAAGATAAAATATGACTGTGTACAAATGTGTAAACAGAGTTCTGATGGCAATCTGAGTATGGGTTAATAACCTATCAAATGAATATATCTTGAAAACCAACTAAATTTATCATCGTCAGATCAACCAATGTTATGCAATGTGAAATGAAATGAGTTAATATATGCCTCCTACTTCCCACCAAAACACTTTTTTTAAAGATGTATTTTGAATGCAAACATAACACACATTTTATAGCCCTCGTCTCCCCACAGCCTACGAGGTGAATGGCCTCGGACAATAGCTAACATATTTTTATTATGCATGTCTAGTATTATTTGTTTATCACTTTCAAAGGAAATTTATTTTTGGAAAGGCAGGTGGAAAAAAGTAGTATGTTGAACAAAGAATGCAAATCACACTAGTCTTATTCCAGCACAAGTATGTTTTAAATAAAGTTTGTTGATCCTTGAGAAACTAATCGAGCTATGAACCATGTAGTTACTTGTGATCTTTTACACAGTAATGTTTGATTACCACAAGATTTCTATAAAACAATCACTATTTGTGTGTGTGCATTTGTGTTAGGGTAACTATAATTTAAGTATTGTTTATTTTTTTAATATTCGTTTTTTTTAGTTTGAAATGTATAACAACATGATACCAACATAATACATGTATGGTTTTTTTTATGTTTGTGTTTTGTCATGTTTGTGTTTTGTCATGTTTGTGTTTTGTTGTGTTTATGTTTGGTCATGTTTGTGTTTTGTTGTGTTTGATGATGTTTGTGTTTGGTCGTGTTTGTGTTTGGTCATGTTTGTGTTTTGTCATGTTTGTGTTTGGTCATGTTTGTGTTTGGTCATGTTTGTGTTTGGTCATGTTTGTGTAAAACAAAGCTCAAAATACAACACTTCAGATAGGATTCCTTCAGTGGTGGGTAAATAACGGGTTCCAAAAGTGACCTAGTTTTTGACTGGGTCTCAATGAGCTGTATAGAAATCGGTATAATACAAGGAAATTGAGTGAAAATGAATATTGTACTAAACGTTTCATACCGATACGTGCAGATAAATGTGAAATGGAAACTCTCGGAAATGAAGTTTTCCTCAGAGACATAATTATTTTTGACAGACTAACAACCATACACACACAGACATAATTATTATTGACAGACTAACAACCATACACACAGAGACATAATTATTATTGACAGACTAACAACAATATACACACAGACATAATTATTAATGACAGACTAACAACCATACACACACTTATTTATTTATTTAACGACCCCCCAGCACAAAAGTAATTATTATTGACACACTAACAACCATACACATACAGACATAATTATTATTGACACACTAACAACCATACACACACAGACATAATTATTAATGACACACTAACAACCATACACACACAGACATAATTATTACTGACAGGCTAACAACCACACACACACAGACATAATTATTATTGACAGACTAACAACCATACATACACATAATTATTATTGGCAGACTAACAACCATACACACACAGACATAATTATTATTGACACACTAACAACCATACACACCCAGACATAATTATTATTGACAGACTAACAACCATACACACACAGACATAATTATTATTGACACACTAACAACCATACACACAGACATAATTATTATTGACAGACTAACAACCATACACACACAGACATAATTATTATTGACAGACTAACAACTATACCTCTTCTAACTTTTTTATGGCAGATATAACTTGTTTAGACTTTAAAAAATAGTTTTTTACAGAAAGATACTGAAAAACATATGTAATGGAAAATCAGTATTTTTTATATATATATTTTTTTAACCATTTACCAATTTTAAATAAATTTTAAAATATTAATTAAGTATAGGTAGAGTCGAATGTACAGAAACACAACTTTTCATAGGCTTTCACAAATATAATTAAATTTTTTAAAATGTACTTTAAAGCTGACAGATGTCGCGACCCCTGTTTTAAAAATAGTTTAGGTCAGCTTGACCTAGGACAAGAATGTGTCTCAATGGTTACTAGCCGGTCCGCAATTTCTTGGTAAAAACATATTAGCTGTACTTGAATGAACATTTAATAATGTTTAGCCTTCTTGCGTCACTACCTATATAAAAGTTTACTGATTCCAACATTTGTTGGTAACACAATACCGCTAGTGACGTCAAGCAGCATCATGTTTACCGTCTCCCACAGCAGTTAACCTCAAACAGCCGGTATGAATAGAACTCACTCTAACCCTGCACTACAAAATGGATGCTGTGTTCAGACAGGTGAAAAAGCCAACCCAGACAGAAGTGTATTACAAACGAATGTTTATCTGTCACCGTATCCTGGCTACAGGGAATCAATAATCTCATCACCTTGGTACAAACATAAGAGCAAGTAACCCCTACAGTATGGTCAGTGATGTTGTCAATGAGAGCTTCACATATTCTTTTTAATCAAATACTGTATTTAAAGGCAACCCCTGAAAATACGAAAATGTTCACGGCAAAATAAATGCCATGGAGAAATAGTGTCCACAGCATTTTCCACAATTTTAGCCTAAAGTGTACTTTATTTTTAACACAATATAATAAGAAAAAAATACAACTTGAAAATTTGTTTTAGTCCTCAGCAAAAAAAAGTGACGCAGAGAAATTAAAATTCTACAGCATTGCCAATTGCCATGAGCTTTTTCAGAGGTTGAAAGGTAATAATCCTAATTCAAAGAAGTGTCTTTTTTATTTTGTTAATGATTGTTATTTCTTTTAGGTTAATCGGAGTATGAATAACATATGCGTAAATTGTGCAAACTGACAAAGCTGTTCACAGAAGGCTTTGCACATTTTTGTTTGTATGTACAATTATTATCTTGACATGGAAATAATTATTACATCATCTAGATATAACGGGGATCTTTTCCGATTCGTGATTTTCATCAATAAAAACTCGATTCCTGGTTTACAACGAGAAAATATGACATTAACAAAAATTTGATTCCCAGTTTACCATGGAAAACATGACATTAATGAAAACTGGATTCCCGGTTTATGGTGAAAAAAACATTAACAAAAACTCGATTCCCGGTTTACAATGAAAAAAACATGACATTAACGAAAATTCTATTCCCATTTTAACATGAAAAATGTGACATTAACAAAAACTCGATTCCTGGTTTACAATGAAAAAAACATGACATTAATAAAAACTCAATTCACAGTTTACAATGAAAAAACATGACAGTAATGAAAACAGGATTCCTGATTTACAATGAAAAAAAACATGACATTAACGAAAACTTGATTCATGGTTTACAATGAAAAAACATGACATTAACAAAAATGGGATTCCCAGTTTACGATGAAAAAACATGACATTACGAAAATGGGATTCCCAGTGTACTATGAAAAAAACGACATTAACGAAAACTCGATTCTTGGTTTACAATGAAAAAAAACATGACATTAATAAAAACTGGATTCCTGGTTTACAATGAAAAAAAACATGACATTAATAAAAACTGGATTCCTGGTTTACAATGAAAAAAAACCCATGTCATTAACCAAAATTCGATTCACGGTTTACGATGAAAAAACATGATATTAACGAAAACTGGATTCCCAGTTCACTATGAAAAAACATGACATTAACGAAAACTCGATTCCCGGTTTACTATGAAAAAACATGATATTAATGAAAACTGGATTACCGGTTTACTATGAAAAAACATGACATTAACGAAAACTGGATTACCGGTTTACTATGAAAAAACATGATATTAATGAAAACTGGATTACCATGAAAAAACATGACATTAACGAAAATTGGATTCCCGATTTACGATGAAAAAACATGACATTAACAATGTCGATTCCTGGTTTACGATGAAAAAACATGACGTATTCCTACTACCTTGTTATCGAGCGATCCAATCTCCTGCTGACTCTGCGTGGACAGGAGGAATGAGTTCATCTGCTGCTTCAGCGTGTCATCCTGAAACATGCAAATTATACCACACAATAATAACAAATAATACCAAAACATCATGCTATTTAATTAATGTAAAGTCTAATAAACATTAAAAAAATCTTTTATACATGATTCATACAACAAATAAAATATTTTAATGTGATGTTTTCAATTGACAATGATAAAAGACCAAAAATATGAAATAAATTTTAAAGTAAACCGTCCCAAAAATATTTAATAATTAAATATTCATTTCCTGTTTAATTCCCAAACTCTTCAATTTTTTAATTCACTTCCTCCAAACGAAAGCATCAAACAAATAATTTACAACAAAACTCACCAAGTCCATGTAACAATGTTTTACAATACCCAGTATAAGACCCATGTTGACAAAACTCACACTATTTGTATGTGTTACAGACATCCTCAGTAACAGTACATCTAACATGCATTTTATCTCCATTTATCTAAATTGTCCACTTAGCTGGTTTTGTGAAAATTCTCTTCAATTATATATCCATATGAATATTTTAACTTTTTTACGTATTACCAGTTCAAAGTGAAATTCAAAGATACAACTTACTACTTCAACATCAATATCATAACATGCAGTTTTCTTGGCATCTGGACCTTCAATACTGAAAAACATTAAAAAAAAATAATAATAATAATAATACAGTAGACTGCTGTTAATTTCGTAAGTTTGGTGCACATCTATTTTCTGCAATTAACACGATTATAATGCCAATTTAAGATCATATGATTATTCTTGTATCTGGTATAAAATAAAATTTTACATTTATCAAACAGTATTAATAAAAATCACTAAATATACCCTAAAGAAAAGAATTATGGTAACCAAATGCTTTAACCATGGTAAAAATAGCATAAAGCTATAGATTGCCTTATACTAGTTAGTCATTTTGATTATTTCCGCTGACTCCAATAAAGAATGAATGTTAAGTATAAAAATGTTACTGCATTGGTATGAAATGTTACCGATAACAGGTTTATTTTAAACACTTAAAATCAAACAAAATTAATTGTTTACTGTCAAATTTAGACAATAATGGGTTTTCTTCAGCTCTTAGAGTACAATTAGTCATGTGACTAACTTACTCCTCAAATCAAAAGTCAGAGTGAAAATACACAATCATATATGCTTTCCCACAGACAGGAAAGAACATACCACAGCCTTTGATAAGCAAGTTGTGGACCACTGGTCGGTGTAAGTAATGTACACCTACCTACTGAGACTTGCAGAGCATTCACTGTGGGTTGGAGCCGATACTGATATTAAAAATTTCATACCAAGTCTGATAACATAATCACCAACGGGGCCGATAGCATAGATGATGATAAGTTTTGTTAAGACGTACGTGATGATGTGGTTAATGACAATTGGGTCTGGTGGCATCAACAGCGGGTGCAGCTTGGAGGGAATCTCAGCAAATTTCATCCTCTTGCATTCAAAAATCTTATTAAAGAAAAACATCAATATTACAACGTTATAAACTGAAACAAAACATACTGTGCAAAGGAAATCTAATAGATTAGCAAGATGAGTGCCTCATTTGGGACATGTTAAATTTCAGTCTGGCTTGTCACCTAAACTGTCTAAGAAAAAACCTCAATTGGTTTATAAAAATTGGAAGTGTCTAATTTATAAAATCTTTTGTGATCATTAATAAACATATTAATTTTCTTTGTTTTTACAAAAATACTCATTTACAAATTAACAGCTTTTACGCTAAATAATAATACACAATGTAATCTTGTTCAGGGAACGTTGAAAATACTTGTGTTATAAAATATAAATTGACAACACTTGCATCATCTTTCACTTCAGGGAACGTTGAAAATACTTGTGTTATAAAATATAAATTGACAACACTTGCATCATCTTTCACATCATGAGTTTAGATACCTACGAACATTTGGGCAGCTATTTCTATTTTTGTATTTTTGGAGGCCAACTTGAATATTTTAATTATCCATTTTCGTGCGTAACATTAGCTTTTTAAAATTTTAGGCAATATGGCACCATTTTGGATTTTGAAACTGGGTTTTAAATTTTATCTAAAAAGGTCATTAGCATTGAATTCTTGGTGGAAAAGTAGCTTCGAATCAACTATATACATAAAATGAACCCCATTTACCTAATGAGCACAATTCTAAAATGGACTATATGTTTGCAGAAATCAGGAAAGTCCATTTCTAAAATTTACCAGAGTTCACGGTTAACACTTTGCACCGAGCAGACATTTTGAAAGCTTAGATACGGCCCTCAATGTTACCTGCTCGAGGTATTTGTCACAGTTAACACACAGCACTAAGAAGACATTTTGAAAGCTTAGATACAGTCCTGTATGTTATCTGCTCGAGGTATTTGTCACAGTTAACATTCGGCACTGAGTAGACATTTTGAAAGCTTAGATACAGTCCTGCATGTTACCTGCTCGAGGTATTTGTCACAGTTAACACTCAGCACTAAGTAGACATTTTGAAAGCTTAGATACAGTCCTGCATGTTACCTGCTCGAGGTATTTGTCACAGTTAACACACAGCACCAAGTAGACATTTTGAAAGTTTAGATACAGTCCTGCATTTTACCTGCTCGAGGTATTTGTCAGTTAATACTCGGCACTAAGTAGACATTTTGAAAGCTTAGATACGGCCCTGTGTGTTACCTGCTCGAGGTATTTGTCACAGTTAACACTCGGCACTAAGTAGACATTTTGAAAGATTAAATACGACCGTGTTTGTTTCCTGCTCGAGGTATTTGTCACAGTTAATACTTGGCACTAAGTAGACATTTTGAAAGCTTAGATACAGCCCTGTTTGTTACCTGCTCGAGGTATTTGTCACAGTTGACAAACTCGCGTTCGTGTGAGTCCTGCAGCTTGTGAGTCTTGATGTACTGCCACAAGGCATTCACAATGACGGGGCGGGTCTGTGTGTGGATTCCCAGCAGACGGGCAAGGCGCGGGTCCAGCTTGAACTGCATGGGCTGGAAAATCACAACAATTACATCATATAAACATTAATTTTTAAACAAATCAATTGGCATACATCATAGAGAAATGATTTAAAATGTAAGAATACTTTTGTTATGAGTTAATTTTATACCTAGTTAGTTCTTTACCAGGTATGACATGATTATCTGGTAAATTATGGCACCATATGGAAAAACAGCTCTCTTACTAATATTGATTGTAATGCTTAGATATCAGTTATGAATACATTCTTTTATATTCCTCTTGTTAATTTACAGGATACAGAGGATAATGTGTTAGTGTCATAGGATAATGAGTTGAGGTCATAGGATAATGTGTTAGTATCATAGGATAATGTGTTAGTGTCATAGGATAATGTGTTAACGTCATAGGATAATGTGTTAGTATCATAGCATAATGTGTTGATGTCATAGGATAATGAGTTGAGGTCATAGGATAATGTGTTTGTATCATAGCATAATGAGTTGATGTCATAGGATAATGAGTTGAGGTCATTGGATAATGTGTTAGTGTCATAGCATAATGTTTTAGTATCATAGCATAATGAGTTGATGTCATAGGATAATGTGTTAGTGTCATGGCATAATCAGTTGATGTCATAGGATAATGTGTTAACGTTGTAGGATAACATGTTAATGTCTTAGGATACTGTGTTAATGTGATAGGATAATGTGTTGATGTCAGGATAATGTGTTAATGTCATAGGATAATGTGTTAATGTCATAGGATAATGTGTTTATAAATGATGTAAGTAGGTCTGGACAGAGGACATTATATATTCTTTAAAAGTACACATTTCGTAGTTCTGTGTTTATAAATGATGTAAGTAGGTCTGGACAGAGGACACTATATATTCTTTAAAA
>JAULBS010012449.1:0-11077 GCA_032355785.1 Symmetromphalus regularis | reverse complement strand
AGTAGTAGTAGTAGTAGTAGTAGTAGTAGTAGTAGTAGTAGTAGTAGTAGTAGTAGTAGTAGTAGTATAACAATAATAATTATAACAATAACTTAAAAAATAAAAAAGATAGTACGAAGAATAAAATATAGCAAAATAACTTAATAAAACTGAAAACAAGTAAACTTCGGGTCATCTACTTTGTATTATTAGAATAATTGAAGTACAGAACGTCTTTGATATCTCTTCATTCAGATCAGACATAAAGTGACATTTCTTGATCTTACCTTGTCACGCGTGTCACTCCAAACGTGATGAATATGAGTGATTCTGTCGAACATTGACCACGTGTATCTAGAGCGATTTCTTCCCGTTAATACACCATCAAAGACTACAAACCCTCCATTAATCCAGTACGTGACATCGTACGAGGCCATCTTCCCAAAATAGATGTCATTCCAGTCCTCGAGTAATGTTTAAATCCATTAAGATTTTGTGTTAATCTAAACGGCTGGACAGTAACAATAGGTTTCGTTTTGTAGAAAACATCAAAGTAAAACAATTTCGTTTGAATTTTTTGTTTGGGTTACAGTGGATTGTGTATACTTAAACATGTTCATGGTAACAGTGGAAACTGTTTAGGAAAACAGTTAGTATTAGATTCGTTTTTCTACAACTTAATACAACCAGGCCAGGACGGGAGGGAGGGGGGGTAGCAGGTGAGCCAGTTAGCAATCGTTTACGATTTTGATGGGCCTACTCTCCTGGTATAGGCAAAGGTGGACCATTGGGCCTTTGGTAAAGAATATTGATATTGTAAACAGAGTCAAGGGGGATCCTAAGTACATATTCACAATATGTGCATACCCATACATAAATCATATATATTTAGCAGTGATTACAAAAATGCTGAATTAGCATTTCGAAATGGGGCCTATATTTCCCATTTAGCCCAGGCCTACTGTCAGTTCTTCATGGTCCTCAATACTAAGATGGTAACCCTGCCAATATTAACCTGAAAGAAAAATGGCAAGAGACCTACAGCTGGTTCACCAGAGGCCGTGGTATGTACCGTTCTACCAGTGGGAAAGCGCAAAAGCCGTGGTTTGTGCTATACTGTCTGTGGGATATTGCATATAAAATATTAATTCCTGCATATCGATAAGAGTACTCGTAATTACATTGTGTGGCAGCAGAGATTTTTGTCTCCTACTGACGGTAACGTCTGTCCTGCACAGACAGCACAGTAAGGTGATTTGTGTGCCAGGAACAGCGTGTTTGAACCTTAATTTGATATAAGCTGGAAACACGTATAAACCAATCGAAAGAAAAGTGTTCAAAATCATATCGTTGGATAAAGCAGAGTACAAGAGAAGAATTAGCAAAATTCGCAAATGTCTTTGTTCAATGTCAGGGCCTGCGCTGCAGCTGAGCTGGGGAAGGGGCAATAATCTGTGGCGTCCTTTATTTGTGACAGTAGGAGTCCTAAAATATACATTTATTGAGTACGTTTTAATTCATGGGCGTACTTAGGATATGAAAAGGGGGGTTCGATGTTTGCGTGTGAAATCATGCGTTGCTATCTTTGCGAAAATCTTACAATAGGGGCCTATGTTTTATGTATTTTAGCTTGATTTCAGGTTCAAATATTGGGTATATATTTCTATGCTGAGTAAATATAATAATGTCAGATATCAATGTCAGACATATTAAATTTTAAAATAGCAATTTCGGGGGGGGTCGGTCGAACCCATCGAAACCCCCCCCCCATGTACGCCGATGTAAGCGCCCTTTAAATGACTGATGGCGCTTCTGTTTAGTTTCTGCATCGGTACTGAATGTTAATATAATACCCGATCCCGCATCTTATCAACAACAAAAATATAAAATATTATTTATTTATACAAAATAAATATAAAATCGTAGACTATGTACACCCATCACCAATGATTTGCTGTTAAACAAATTCAGTGGCAGATCCAGAAAATCCATTTAGGGGTGGGGGTAATAATATAATCTCGGATTCTTTAACGTAATTTTTTTTTAATAATAATATTTTGTTTTAATGTTATTTAAATCTCAAAATTTAGGGGGTCAGGCCCTTGGAACACCTAGATACGCCACTGAAATTAATCATTATAAGACTAGGTGTGACAGGTGTGATTTTTTGGATGTACTGGCGGCGAGCGCTGACGTTGGTCTTTTTCTTTCTTTTCTTTTTTTGTTATTTATCTGTCCACCCACATGTATATCAGTATTATAATTATCAACATGCGTCTGTTTACAGAGTGTGACCGTACTAATACAGTCTATGTCTTCATGGAAACGAGACACGCTGCGTTGACAATACACCGGCGTCTTTCAAATGTAGGCCAGTGTTACAAAGTAGCCACCACACCCTCTAAGATGAAATGTCTCACCTTACGAGATAGGTATATCGTTTTAATAAATCAGATACTGGGATTGCATGTATCTTTAACTACTTACAACAATATATATTAAGTTACAAACGGGCAAATATAAGACTGGGAAGTATTAAAGAGCAATTATTTTATAGTTGTTAATGTTAACGTCAGGGTGACCAACTTGAAGGGATATTTTTTCCGGAATTTTCTAATTTAAGCTCGCGAACGCTCTTTTTCAAAAAGTTAATTTAAAGCGCGAACGCACTTTTTCAAAATCTTAATTTAAAGCGCGAACGCACTTTTTCAAAATGTTAATGTAAATTTTACAAATAAATAACAAACCACATGATTCATAATAAAATACATGTATTACATGTATGTAATTTGAAAAGAATTCCGGGTATTTGTTTAAAATTCCGGAGTTTTCGGAAAATTCTGGAAAGGTGGTCGCCCTGTAACGTATTTATATATTTTTTTGTTTGTGTTGCAATTAGTTAAAATAATACTTTTTTATTATTAAAAAAAAATTGTTCCATCTATAGTATCAATTAATAATTATTTGTTCTGCTTTGTATAGGAAAAATATTTTGGTGAATTTCTTTTTTCTTGCTTTCTTTTTTTTTCTTTCCTTTCTTTCTTTTTTTCTGTCTGACATTGAATTGAAGGATAAAGGTCTAGAATGGTTTTACTCGGAAACCTTTTCTCTTGGTGTACCATGCAAACTTAGATAATCTGTCACCTGTCAATCTGGTATTTAAGATATCTCGTATAGTATCTGATATCTAATACCTTACAATACAAGAAGCAAAGGCTAAAAAAGACAATCCATTGCACTGTGGTAGGAGAGATGCCCATTAAATATGTTTGTCTCTCACAATGTGGGATACGTTTTTCGAGAAGTCATGAGCTCTACACAAGTACATACATGTATATTTTTAGAATCATTGCATTGTATACAGTTTTTCTTCATTGTTGTGTTTCTTTAAAAAGGAAACTTCAGTTCCCTTCGAATAAACAATGTGGTGTTTTATAAAAGATTACTGTACTCTTTCCGGTAAGGTGCAATTTATATTATAACTTGTATAATTTAAAAAATGTATTGAAAACAATCTAGTTGTAATATAAACTGTAGCTTTTGGGAATAAATACAGTATTCTCTAAGAAAATAGACAACAAAAGTTAGCAAGTGATGATGGGAGAAATCAGAATGTTTAGAGCATGTTCGTATGCAGAAGTATAACTCCTTGGGGACACATAGTCGCTGTTCATTTTATCAAAGTAAAGTTTATTTTATTTAACGACGCCTCTGGAGCACATTATTTTTTATCTTATCATCTGCTATTGGACGTCAATCATACGGTCACTCTGACATATTTTAGAAGAAACCCGCTGCCGCCAAATAGGATACTCTTTCCGATAAACAGCACCCGCTGCCGCCAAATAGGATACTCTTTCCGATAAGCAGCAACGGCAAAGGGTCTTTTATTTGTACTGTCCCACAGACAGGACAGCACATACAACGGCCTTTTATGAACAAGTTGTGGACCACTGGATGGAATGGAAAACTGTTAATCTTATCAATGCACGCTTGACTTGCATATGCACGTGAGGTGTTCTAAAGCCGTGTGAGTGCAAGTGTCCTCCGAGATCATACTCTGGTTCCGCCTTGAGCAGCAGGAATTTGTACTGACAAGGACATTGTTCAATGTGTTGAAATTAGAAGACGTAAACCATGCTCCTTATGGGCATAAAGTCGGTGTTAAAAGAGAAACTATTGCTCCAAGTATGTCATTTTATAGTGCAGTCTTCTATAGTCTACATTGTGTATCTTGCATCAACGTCTTCTGCCAAATCAGTCATCAACATACACCTTGGCCACTTAAGATTCATGTATGTAACAGAAAAATATCAACCTCCAATGAAGGGATTCGAACCATGACTCTCAGTTTGAGAGTCCAGTGCTCTACCAACTGAGCTAATAGGGAAATTCCCACTAGCTACTGCCAGTAGGAGTACTTTACTCTAACACTACTACAATAACGTACATATTTTTCATCTGAACCTCCAGTGAAGTAGCTGATGATTATGGCAAGAATCGTGGTCAGCAGAGTGATGAACAGGGCGAAGTACATATAGTGGAACTTGCTGATCATTGCTGGGAGTTCATACTTGTCTTCCTTGCCACAGTACGTCTCGCCTTGGAACACAAACACAATAAACAATCGGACAACACCAACTAGAAAAGCTACCATCAATGACCAGAAAGCACCCTACAAAAAACAACAGTTCATTTTTTATTTTATCATTTGCAGTATTGTTGATGATATCCAAAGTTAGAAGTATTCCTTAAAAAACAAATGTTTGTCTATTTATTCAAAAAGGAAAAGTATGTTTATTTAATGACACCCAATATATTGAGGGATTTTTTTTTGTTCCTTTTGATTAACGACATCACTAGAGCACATTGATTTATTAATCATTGGCTATTGAATGCCAAACATTTGGTTATTTTTACATGAAGTCAAGTGTGAGCCACACTTCAAAGGGGTTTTGAACCACTGTCATCAGCTTGAGAGTCCGACGTCCTGTATATTGTTTAGTCATTGGTCAATAGTGTAAATACATAGCACTTGTGACATATGGTTTACAGAAGAAAATTGCAAACACTTTGGCTGAAATTTTTTATTAGCAGCAAAAAGTTTTTTATTAGAATGTTCTCACACAAGACAACACATACCACAGCCATATACAGGGATCAAACTTTTGTGTTTGGGGGGCACGGTGATTACTGCCTTGGATTGCTAGGAATCAAGATGGCACCAAGACCATTTTAAGGACACATCAGGGGCACAACTGCAAATGTGAGTTTCCTATGGAGTATTAAGGCAAAAACCTGAAATGTCTTTGTTGACGAAGTACTCTGCTCCTTTGGCCCTTCTGATGGCCGACTATGAGTTGCTTCATGAAAGGACACCGAGGCAAGCCAGAAAAAAAGGCATAGCAATATTTGCCTTCATTAGAGGTGAAATTGAGAGTGTACTGCAGCAAAGGGGCAGGGTGGCATGGCATATGTCTCAATGCCTTGGTGAAATTCTAACCCTGCATATATATTTATTTATCATTTCAGATTCTTGTTTTACAAGAATAATTTAAGTATCAAAAATAAGATGTTATTAAGACAGTATATAGCCATATATATATATGCATTCATCAGTGATATACTGAATTTATTTTTATGTTTAACATGGTTTTAGTTTGTTTGGTGTCATTATGCTTTAACATCATTGATTTGCACGGATATATGTTTAAAAAATAACAATTAAAAAACAAAACTGTTACTGTGAAATAACCACAGTATGACCCCAAATAATTGATGTTTACTTCTGTGCTGGTAGGTCATTAAGTAAATAAATAGCATGCACCAGTTGTTGATGTCCATAGGCCCATTCCACGGGTTACAAACATTTTCTCATCAATTCAGATTGTATTACATTATGTATATGTATGTTACCTTCAGATAGAACAGGCATAGACTACATAGCAGGGCAATCATATATTTGTGCAAACAACTCGTAGAATTTTCAATAGGATTCTCCAACTTTATAGTCAGGAGTAAATTTTTTCATTAGATTCACAATTTCGTTTTAATGAATTTCAAAATTTATGAGACTTAACTTAAACTATAATTATATCTGAAAACAACAATCTGACATAATAAATCCATTTTTAAAAGATGAATAATATAATTAAATACACGCAATACAAATTAAAGTAAATTATAACAGAACTGTGCTGGTATTTCTATTAAAACAATAATTTAAAGTGAAAATAATAAACAACATTAAATGCTACAAGCTCAGCTTAAAATTCAAAGTTTTTCCCATTGTCAAAGTGAACTTGATATTTTCTCTAAAACATTTAGGCTACTGATTAAGAATTTCAACCAGCCCAAACATTTTAAAGAGTAAAGCCAAATGCACACTTCACCCATAAACACATTTTTCTGAAACAAAAATGTGTTTTCGGCAATTTTCTTTGCTGTATGTGTTGATGGAAAATAGAAAACAATGTTTGGCTAAACATGTTTTGCGAATCAAACTAGTTTGGTATGCAAAAAAAAAATTGTGTTTTGCTCAGACTTGTTTCGCTGTGTGCGCTGCCTTTTAAACAAAAACAAACTCTTTCAGTCTTTGTGTGAAGGTAGTCAAAGGCAAACCAAACAGCAAACGAGAAGCAGCAACTTTATTTCAAAATGGTGATATCCAGTACTGACGCCACTGTAACGTGAAGTCATGTGGTGTTTTTTCTGTTTTTGTTTTGCCATGTGCAGTAGCTGTTTCCAACGTTTGATTGAAACAAGAAATACATTTCTGTTTCAGGAAAACATGTTTTTCGGTGATGTGTGCTTTAGGCTTTAGGGTTAAGGCTAGCCTAGAAAAAAAATTCAAAAGGTCTGTGCGTGATTATTTTCAGTATGTTGATTAAATATTCAATGGAATGTGATCACCACTTAATTTGTTTTTAATTTCAAAACAAAAATGTATACATATATTTTTAACCTAGTAAGTAATATAATTTCAGTTTATCATGGCACATCAAACCAGACTAAATAATCTGTACAATCAAAACAGATTCAGTTGAGATGGCAAACATACATTGATTGAAACACATTTTATTTCTTTTGGAAACAAATGGATTAGGCACAAGTTTTCCAACTTACCAGGCCTTCTCCATAATACATACATCATAGATGACAGTGAGCAAACATATATAATAATTATATATATTATATATATTGCATTAATTATCCTGCATACCTTTTCATTGACAAAAGGGACAAACACTGCAAGAAGGAAGATTGCAGCAAATGGGGGTGCCAGGTAATTAGTGATCTCGTTAATATAAATGAAGACTTGACCGCCCTGCGTTTCCTTGATGACAGGAACCCAGGCAATAGACAGTCCAACCATGACAAGAATAAATAACCTGCCAAGAAGAAATCATCTGCTTGTCAGATTGGGAGACGTTTTTATTCCATACAAATTAAAAAATGAAAGAGTTCACTTCCAAAATGCCATTTATCCATTTATGCAGAGAACATTTTGTTTTAAAAAATATTGATTACAGGGGTCGAATTTTGGTGTTTGGGGGCCACGGTGATTATTGCATTGGATTCGTAGGAATCAAGAGGGCACCAAGTCAGTTTCAAGGACACAGGGTCACAATGGAAAATGTGAAATTGAGAGGGTAATGCGGCAAAAGGAGAAGGTGCCATACCAAATGCCTCAATGTCTTGGTGAAATTCGACCCCTGTGAACACCAACAACTGCTAGTCCGTGTAAATTGACTAGCAAATGCTCATTTTGTGTATTACAATTGTCTAATGATCTCAGAAATTTGCATAGCAATTTTCAATGCTATACTGAATAAAATATTCCCAACATTTACATAGTAGTACTAGTAGCATTTATAGCACCAGGGTTTTTGCCAGAGGGTAAAATTCGGTACCCTTAAATTTTCTGATGGTATGACTCTGTAAATTTTCTGGCAGAAACCCTGAGCACAAAGCAGTTTTAACAGCTTATTAAACTGGCCTTATTACATTTCGATAAAAACTGTATTCTTATATACATGTAGTACCACAGTATTACCATCAGTATATTTACTTTGATGACTTAAAAATCTGGAAATATATTGTGTTTTGGAAATGAACTCTTCAAGTATTCATATGAGTATAAAAACAAAGAATGAGTAAGCATGAGCAAGAGTGAGGGAAGCATGTTATATGAATATGAATTTTATAAAAATCATCTATCAACAATCTATTAATGCTAATTAATGAACCCGGCTATTTTGCTAAATAAAAATGACTTATCCAGCATAAATCCATGATCGTACCAAAGTATGTAATGAAAGCACACACTAGTAATCTGTATTGTACAAAATATTTAACAGTAAAAACATGATTTCAAACTACCGTAATCTCAATAAACTCTAAATCCACAAAAAGTAATGCCCCAAGGGGCGTTAATAGGGAATATATGGTAACATATAAATACATGTAACTTTATGATGACTCAGGACCCTAACCCTGACCTGGCTAAAATTTGTCTGGGATAATAAAAATTAATAATAATAAAAACCTAATAATTAAAAATAAAAATTATTTCAGACTTAATAATGACAAGCTGGTGAACAAGAGACATATATTATTTTTGTAAAAACAGAAATAAATTAGTGAGAGAAAAAAAATTAGATATCTGAAAATTAATTTCACAAAACGTAAATGTGAAACTACAGCTGTTATAATTTAATTTATGCTTGAAATATTGATCTAGCTTATATACAATTTTTCAAGAAGACAGATATTGGTTTAGACAGCATGCTCTGTAAATATAAATTCATCTAACAGACAATTCCACTATCACTAGTGTGACCATCAGAGGTTCTGAAGACTACCGTATAAACTGAAATTTTTGTGGGTTTTTATTTTCATGGTTTTGCACAGAACATAGGAAACATAAAGATAACAGTATATTTTATACAAGTTATTGTTGTTTGAATGTTGATTATATTGTTGGGTCATTGTATATTGTCAATATATTAGTGTCAGGCTCATATTAAACATCAAATACTACACTGTTTGAGTTAGGAAACTTCTCACACACATCTTAACTGGTTTTCTATATAAACAAAGACTGAACAGTTGTCTCGCTAATAGCAGGTTGCCGTAGTCAGTAACAATTATTTGTTATGTAATAACAATAAGATTTTCTCACACCAGATTTTCTAAACTACAAAAATAAAAAACAGCCAATCTTAAACTTCCGAAACCTCGAAAATTAGAAACCTCGAAATGTTTTTAATCTCAAAACCACGAAAATTTAAGACCACGAACATTTCCGGTTATACGGTATACAATGAAAATCTCACTTGGCAGCTTTAGTTTCATAATGTGATTAGAACCACTGACACCCAAATTACGAAGTAATCATTATTATATTTGTCAAAGGCCTTTTATATTTACCAGCCCATGTTTTACTCCTGTAACGGGTGTGACAGTTACAAGTCACACCAGTTACAGGAGTAAAACTTTGGCTAGTCACAATAATAGTTCTTTTTCAAATATAATAGTGACTGTTCTTCATAATTTGGGTGTCAGTGTTTCTAATCTCACTATGAAACAAAAACCACTTTGTAAGATTTTCATGGTATATTTTATAAAACCTTTCTAATGGTCACCCCTATGACAGTGGAATTGTTCTAGATTAAAGATCTATAAAGCCCATTTCATGGAAAGTATAAGTGCAATAACTCACCTTCCAACAATCATGAGTTCTGTAACCTTAGCTTGTTTTCTGAAACGCTTCCAGATGTCGATGGTGAACAATGTGCTGGCGCTGTTCCAGATAGAATCAAGGTCACTCATCAATGCTGCAATCATCACAGCCATCATCAAACCACGAGCTCCTGTCAATGGGAAATAGCATTATTTTTTCAGAGATACTAGTTCCAACAAAAAAAAAACTTAATTTTTTGCAGGGAGTGTTTGGGAGGGGAGGTTTTTGCGAAATAGATAGGAAAATTGTGCATTAGTGTGAACTTTGAGGGCCAAATTACCTTCATCTTAAAAACCAGAAACATAGGCTTACCAAAAATAAAGAAATCCGACAAAAACCAGAAAACTAACATCTCTGTATTTTTACTGAAACAATTGAGTCTCTGGTTAAATAAATATCCTAAAAGGCAACTGTTATCATAATAATAGGTCCATTTCACAAAAAGATACTCGTAACAATAAAATCTGTATCTCTAAGAATATATGTGAAGTTATCCTATGCTTCCTTCTTTACCTTGAATAGAATTAATAAAAGATTATCATCATTTAATAGGATCTGCAAGATAGCGTAACTCTGTAACAAAAACTGATTATGCAGTGTAATCACACATAACATGGAATGGACTAATAACTGTTTCTGTGCTAATATTACTATTAATAATCCTATTTGTCACATTGACTTACCATAAGGCATGATATTTGGATTCTTGTACAGTATAATCTATTAATAATCCTATTTGTCACATTGACTTACCATCAGGCGTGATATTTGGATTCTTGTACAGTATATCTATTAATAATCATATTTGTCACATTGACTTACCATCAGGCATGATATTTGGATTCTTGTACAGTATATCTATTAATAATCCTATTTGTCACATTGACTTACCATCAGGCATGATACCTGGATTCTTGTACAGTATACTCTATTAATAATCATATTTGTCACATTGACTTACCATCAGGCGTGATATTTGGATTCTTGTACAGTATATCTATTAATAATCCTATTTGTCACACTGACTTACCATAAGGCATGATATTTGGATTCTTGTACAGTATAATCTATTAATAATCCTATGTGTCACATTGACTTACTATCAGGCATGATATTTGGATTCTTGTACAGTATAATCTATTAATAATCATAATTGTCACACTGACTTACCATGGCATGATACCTGGATTCTTGTACAGTATAATCTATTAATAATCCTATTTGTCACACTGACTTACCATCAGGCATGATATTTGGATTCTTGTACAGTATACTATATTAATAATCCTATTTGTCACATTGACTTACCATCAGGCATGATACCTGGATTCTTGTACAGTATACTCTATTAAT
>JAULBS010012438.1:0-11077 GCA_032355785.1 Symmetromphalus regularis | reverse complement strand
AATCAGCTAATACACCACTAAAACCCTAAAAATCTATACAAGAAGAGATAGACTGCGTATTCAGCTAACACACCACTAAAACCCTAAACATCTATACAAGAAGAGATAGACTGCGGAATCAGCTAACACACCACTAAAACCCTAAAAATCTATACAAGAAGAGATAGACTGCGGATTCAGCTAACACACCACTAAAACCCTATATCAAAGAATATCTACTATTCTGATCAGTTCTTTCTATATACATATAATCAGAATCCCTAATTAAGTATGGTTGAAAAAAACTATTGAAAGTGTTAGATCAGTTTCATACCTTTACTGGCCTCCACACAACGATGGATAATACAATGAATGACGTTAACTGTCCATAAAACAGTTTTTCTCTTTATTTCGAAAACGTGTCCTTTTCTTTTCAATTTGGTGTCTACATATAAGAATTTATAAGACTATACGTTTATTCAGAGATGGGTTTTAAATGTTATAACATTCGGTTACACACGTGTGTCCTATTGAAAACACGACCATTATAAAACAGGTCAAGAAATATGGCACATCGAAGCATCAGTTTGTTCAATTGAAAAATAAGCACCAAAAATGTGCTGGACATTATTTTTGGAATCTCGAAGTCAAGTTCCGGTAGCACAGTGGTTAAGCTGTGAGACTCATGGCTGATTAGCGCTGGGATCAAATTTCAGTCGAGTCATGGAATTTTTAATCTCGTTACCGTCTCCAAACCAAAGCAAATACTCTGCAAGGCTCAATAGGTAGATTGATGCCACTTGCACCGGCCGCTGGTCCACAACAGGTTTATCAAAGGAAGTGGTATGTGATGTCCTGTCTGTTGGAAAGCGCATACAGAAGATATCTTGCTGAAAACCTATGTGCTATCCTGTCTATTGGAAAGCGCATACAGAAGATATCTTGCTGAAAACCTATGTGCTGTCCTGTCATTGGAAAGCGCATACAGAAGATATCTTGCTGAAAACCTATGTGCTGTTCTGTCTATTGGAAAGCGCATACAGAAGATACCTTGCTGATAACCTGTGCTGTCCTGTCTATTGGAAAGCGCATACAGATGTGACTGTTACAGATTTCCTCTAAAGACCACGAGTCGCAAAACACCATATGTATAACACTTGAAAGCCACTAAATAAACAATGCGCTTGTGGTTAGTTAAACAAACAATCCTTTCCTTTCTCGAAGACTGCATACTGTAGTGTGGTAATGGGTATGTGTTCACATGAAGATAATTACTCAGTTACTACACCCAAATAGAATGTGTTGTCGTACATAGTTTTGTGTTCATATTTATTTACTTGGGCAAAGATGTTTGCAATTATGGGCAAACAAGTGTTATATATCTTGTCTACATAGGAACACGGCTCATGACACGTGGACAGCGCTTTGTCTCATGTGATTAACACAGTGTGCATAGCTCAGTAGACTGAGTCTATATCAGAATTCCTCAGTCCGTACCCAAAACTCGCTATTTTGTATTATTTGCCCAAGAGTTATCGTTTTTGCGGAAGTGACTAGGTTTGGCATTACAACAAAGATTAAAAGATTATCTTGCTATTATCCAGTAATCTGTAAGATACTGACAGGGCTGTATGCATCGGGTCATTGTTAGTATAGGAGAGAGAGACATTCTGTGGGCGAAAATAGGTGAAATTATTTTCAATACAAGAAAGATTTTCCATGTTCAATAAAATAGTGATCGTTTTGTATCTTTAAATTCAACTGATTGTTATTAGCACACCAACAATAATAAAACAATTAATTAACTTTCTGTGACATAATAAGCATTTATGTTCAGGTTGAATTTTTCTTCTTTAAAAAAATCTGTTCTGTAACACTGCTTACAGTTAGGTTCAAAAGTTTCTACAAGGGAAAGTCCAAGGGAAGTTTGGACAAAGTTGTCCAAAAACATTAAATGCATTTTGTGTATGTATATTTTGAAAGTAAATCATTATATATATATTCTCAGCTTTACCAAAAGGTTCCTTAGAGTCTGTATTGGCCATCATAACAGATACTTCTATCAAATATTCATGCCCTATGGATTTTAAATTTGTTACCATTTTCAAAACCATACATATGCACAGTAGCGAATCTATGGGAGGGTCTGGGGGTCCGGACCCCTCCTTTTGTCGTATTTAAAAAAAATATTTTACGAGTGTAAAGACGTGAAAATTACCCATCACCTTTGGACCCAGATTTCAGAAATCCTGCATCCACGTCTGATGTATAAAACAGAGTGGAAAAAATATAAGTACACAGTTAAAATATGTTTTCAATTATAGCAGTTATCACACTGAAATGTGGTTGTATGACAGTCGACCTTCTCAGTGAACCCATTTGCTATTTGGGCTATTTTCCGTTGCATCCAGTGGTCCACAACTGGTTTATCAAAGGCCGTGGTATGTGCTGTCCTGTCTCTGGGACGGTGAATATAAAAGATCCCTTGCTGCTTATCGGAAGGAGTAGCCTATGTGGCGGTACCTGGTTTCCTCTAAAGACATGACGGAATGACGATATGTATGACGTCCCATAACCGATCATCAGATAAAAATCAATTTGTTCTAAATAAAACAAACTTTACTTTTTGTATAACAGTCGAACATTCTATGCTCACCTTTGTTTATAATAACAAACCCTTTACAGGCGCAAATGCAGGATTTCTGAAAGGTGGTCCAAATGTGGATTTCAGGAAAGGGGGGGGGGGGCGGGAGGCCCAAAAGCGATGAGTGAATAAAAATTGTGAAAAATTGTTAATTTTCACGTCCTTCCACTCTTTAAAAGGTAAAACAAAAAAGAAACAAATTCGAGAAAAGTGGTGGGGTCGATTCTGACCCCCTGGACCTCCCTGGATCCGCTACTACTTTATCATTGTGTACAGCTTTGAACTTCTGTCATCAACGTCACTATACATATAACTTGCTTTAAATGTGCATCTTCATTTTGGAAATTCGACGTTAATCTTCAACTAAATATTGACGGGTTTAACGCTAAACCATCAGCAAAGAAGCAGCCGAACTATCTGACATATCGTTTCTGACTGCTGTTTAAGACAATTCTTCGAGATTTGTCTGGATCTTGATATAAACAGTAAATAATTGTGACAGGGATGCGACATCGCAAACTATGCGTCAGCTATCTGTGCACCTGGACATTGTTGACAAAGATAACCGGATGTGCATACTTGTTATGAAACTACTGAGTCATTACCGTATAGAGGACGGATACATTCAACATATACATCTTTACAATTCCATGTTTGTCTGAAAACAGCCGTCTGATCTATATGGCGGAAACAACATGGACGTTGGGACAGCATCCCCGTCGATGAAATACTATGTACTCTTTGTGAAGAAAATTATATTGGAGATGAACATCACTATTTATTTAAATGTAACTACTTTAAGAATACACGTGAAAAACTTATAAAGCCATATTATTATAAAAGAAACCTAGCACACTAAAATTCAAAGAACTGTTTAATTGCAAAAACATTGGCACCCTTCGTAAAATCTAAAAAATAATTACTGAAATTATAAGCAAAATGAGTAAACCATAATTTCATATCTCCAAAATCATTACGTGGAATATCTATTCTAAAAATATGTTTTAACGATATTATGTCATACTTGTGTCACCATGTGCCTTCTTTTAAATAAGTCTTTTAGTAACTAGTACTAGTAGTGTCTATTTTTTAATTACATTTGTATATATTCTTTGAACAAATCCTGTAGTCATCCTGTAACTGTGAACATTATTTCTGTAAACTTTCCTCATATACTGTCGTCTGACGGTCTGAGTGTATTGAATAAAGTTTCAAGTTTCAAGTGAAATGTTCTCGTATCTGTGATGCACCATGAATAAAGCATACTTCACATTTAATCACGCAGCTGTTATCAGCATCTCGGGATGTGATCTCGCTCAGTATTGACACGTTTAACACAATTGTTGTCAGTACCTCGCCTCGCGGAATGACATCCTTTCTAACAATTGCGAACTTTCATACAATTGTTGTTAATTCGAGGTTACCGTAGCTATCCAAATATAGAAACAGGTTATTGTCGTTCTGTAAAAAATACGCCAGCTTCCTAGCTATTGCGATGTTTGATTCTATAGTTGTCACTTAGAGGCGAGTCCTGCTATTTAAATATGGAAAGTGATTGTGGTGGTTCTGTGAAACGATGTCAGAAATCATAAACCAGTATCAGAACCTATAAGATGATAAGGCCAAGTAAAATAAATATTAGTGTCATTTTAAATGGTATTATTATTATTAATATGCTGCACGTATAAGGTATTATATGCCTCATGGTCTTTAGAGAAACCCCACAACCGCTATATGGGATATTCTTTCCGATTAACAGCAAGGGATCTTTTATTTGCGCTTTACCACAGACAGGACAACACATACCATAGCCTTTGATGAACCAGTTTTGAACTACAGGTCGGTGTAAGTGGCTTACGAAATCTCGTACTTCAGTCATAATCGGCAAACATCGACCACGTGGTGAACGTCACTATCACAAACATCAACACTGGAGCGTGAACGTTGTGAGGGAAGAAAACTTACATTTCAGAAACAACGTGCGTCTTATTTGTATGAACGAACTCATTAATAAAAAATTGTATTCACGCATGACCAGATTACAACAGAATAACTCTTCGAGACACGCCATATCGCACAATGCCAATTATATGGTTCCATCTGTAGTATGAGGTCGTTTGTTCATGTGTGCTTGTGTATATGCGTTCGTGTGCATGTATATGTATTATTTTCCAATTTTGTCTCAGGGATTCGAAACTGATATTAATAAAAAAAATACCCTAATTTTTGTTTGAGTAATTTTTGTTTAAATATTTTTTGGCTAGTACCATGTTTTGTGTTATTCTCCTAATTTTGTTTTAGAGGTTCGTTAGAAAAAGAAACGACGCAAACTTTCACACTGGATTTGTTTATAAGTTTACCAGTTTAAGCAGATCACCAAGTATAGAGGTACATCTGTCTGAATCTTGGACTTGTTCTATAAGCAATCATTGGATGTGCCGTAGTAGGAGTGTGCAAATTAAAAAACAAAACAGTTCAGAATTATTCCTATATCCTACATGGCATCGATGTTTACAATTTTTATTTGGAAATCATTTTTTTACAGATTTACCTGATTCACCATTGAAAACCGTTTGTTTTTGGTTTGTGAAGTAGGAATCCAGAAAGGCTCCCTTTTAAGTCTTATGAAGTCCATTTCATCTTTTGTAAAAAATATCACGATTTTTAGAATGTATCGCTATACATTATTGCACTTCATCAGAACCCAAATAAACATATCCCTGTCATGACATAGTTATGTTCAGTTTGAATCTCAGCGTTAATCTGGTGGTAAACTCTCGTTACACCCACCAGAGACTGCCAATGTTTAAAACAGCTTGATGGAACATACCACACAGCGATCACAAATACGAAGTGAATGTTTGAAACCTTGATGCTGAAACACGGTTCAATCGATTTGACACTTGTAGTGAAAGATGTAGCCTCTTAGAGCTTGCAGGTGAATGGTCTGTCAGACGACGATATGTTTTGTGGGTAATCAACGAACTGTTGCTAGACGACGCTGCTTTTTCGGCGTGATCTTGGAAAGCAAGAGCAACACAATCTTGTGTATACAAGTCAGACAATGACACAAAGAAAATAAATGAATAGGTTATTATGTCTCTAATTTATCCGACTGATACAAGAAATTGCTCTTCTCTGTCAATACGAGTGCGGTTTGAGGCATACACCATACAAAGCACCAAACTTTCTCAGATGAGCTTATGATTATAGTTTATAAAGAAACCAACTCAGATACCAATACAATAAATCAACTCCGAGCTGATCATTCGAAAATCAATATAATATAAATAGTTAATTAAAAAAAAACCAAGAAACACCGATCTGCACACCAAATTTACTTACTTAATTAATTACATTGTCACCTTTATAAATTTGAGAAAATCCTTTCCTAAATTGTGTTTCCTAAATTTCTAGCTACATCATTCCTTTCATGAAGACATCATAGTTGTTAACGTTTAGTCAGCACCGATTAATATTCGTTATTTTATTGCAGCTAATAGTGATAAACGATCTTCAAAGTTCCACCAGAATTCCCACAAGTTCAGCAAACTGACTGACTCGCCTTTTATAGAATGGACAGTGTTTAAAAAATCTAACAAAGAATTAAATCATACAAAGAGGATTACCAAATCAACAGAGAGCTACTACACGATGTCTGTTGAAAATGGATTCTCACAGGGCATCAGCAAACATGACGTAATTGACAAAACGACTACAACATCACCTGGACGTAAACGTAATGAAGACTTAAACAACGAACCAATAGATCCTGAACAGGAAGACATTGGTGATCGACCAGCGTTGATAGATCCACAGGTGCCAAATATAGATTCTGGAGTAAATGATAACATGCCATTAGAACCAGTGCAATCTTTTGATGATTGCGTATATGACGTGTTTGAGAGCGCTGGGGACATCATGTTCCCTACCGGTGTGGATATACATAGAACCAGCGTATCAGAAATGGTCATGTGCAAATGGCGGATTCGTGTACCTGTTGGACCAAACATAAAACTTTCCTTCAAGAAGCTGAACCTGGAACTGGGGTCGGAGTACCTGCAGCTGGCGGTCGGCATGGGAGGCAACAAGCAAACGCGGTACATCACAGGTACGAAGATTCCGCACGATCTGACAGTAGAGGGTTCGGAATTGTGGTTGACATTAAGATCACACGGTCGAGGTGGTTATACTCAAGTCTCAATTATATTCTTTGAGACGGTGCAAGGTAAGCGAGTGCATGAATTTACTGTCTTATATTTGTCGATTTTAATATTTTGAGCAATATCTAATTAGTTTGTAATGATAATATCCACCATCATCATCAGTACCATAATTTTCTTGGTAATTATTGCAAACTATGCACCTAACATTAAATTACTGAAAAAAATCATATACCCTTTGTATTGCTGTTCTCAGTCCTCCAATGTTGTAACTTTTGTTACATTCGAATTTCCAAAATTAAATATAAATATAAATTAACAAAATAATAATAATAAAATAAGTAAATAAAATAAAACCTATTATTGGAAATAGCCTATTTCACGCTCTAATAGTAATTAAATACGATTTGCAAGTAGTAGCTATAGCTGTAGTAAAGTAACGATTATTACTTTGTTTTAGAGCCCATGTTCCCGTTCAGAGACAACTCTTCCTGTGGAGGTACGAAAACTGACCTGCAAGGAAATATTACCTCCCCTGGATACCCAGTAGAGAACTACAATAACAACGAGGTGAGATATTGGTGCAACTTAATTCCTCAATAATAACAGATCAGCGAATGGTTTACATACCAGCTGGAAATGTAAGAAACACCAAGAGTATAAGTTTAGAATAATTTACCCTCAGCATAGAAGATAAAATATTACACAAGCTACTCGACAAAATGGGTGTTTTCAGCTTTGAAATAGCAGCGTTGGAACCGTTGAGTTCAAACGAAGATGTCAAGATCTAATAATGGAATGCTCGGGAGGGGGAATGGGGTGTGTCTTGAGATATATTTAGAAGAAAAACCCCAAGAAGTTTGATCTTATTCTTAAGTATTCTACAGGATATTTATTCAGAAAACCCCCCACATTAAACAACTAACAACAAAACAAACGAACAAAACTAATATAGTGGGTAAAACAAGGGCAGCTTGTCCAAACCCTGTTGAACCCAGATGTCGCCATGAATTGTTAATTTTCTTTTTATGCCCAGCAAAATGTTTTCTAATTCACCAAATATCAATCATTGCAAAGTGCCTTGTTGAACTTTGTAAGGAATTCCATATTTGACCACATTGACATACTATGCATAATACGTTTCATATTGCCTTTGTATTACTATTTGCCTTTTGATAGTTAACCATTATTTTATTTTTGCCTTATTTGTTGTGAATCTCTACGTGTTGTAAACTGTATTAGCCATTTTCACGGTCTTAATACTTAATGCAGTATAACTAATTTTTCTCCTTAATTAAATTTATCATAAAAGCATATTTCATTTAAATAATTTGTTCAGAGTTTAAGACTACGTCTTCGATAGTTTAGTTAATTTACGTCTTATTATAACCATATTTTAAATCATTTTTCTCCTTAATTAAATTTTGTGTAAAAACGTATTTTTTAAAGGATATTTTCCGAGTTTAAATCTGTCTGGTATTTTATATGCAGTTGATTTACATCGTATTTTATCCATATTTTAATGATTTATTGTTTTATGCGACGTTAAACATTTATTTTATTTATTCGTCAACTCCAGTTATTTGTATAATTTACAGGAATGCACATGGTACATTTCTGCCCCAGGTAACGCTGTTATTCAGGTGAGTGTGGTCGACTTCCACACGGAGGCATACGATCAAGTTCGACTCGGTGTCGGTCTGTTGTCTAAAGCCCCGGCTACACGACTACTTACTCTGTTTGGTCAGCTAGAAAGCGAACGGGAGGCCATAATACCTGCTAACTCGCTGTGGATTAACTTCTACGCTGATGACTCAATATCGGATAAAGGCTTCCTAATCTTGTACCAGATCATCCTTAGAGGTAAATATGTATTCACGCGTCCTGGCTTTGTTGACTCAGTTCAGACAGAGATTTACAATAATATTATTTCACTAGCTAAATATTTAGGAACAGGATTGTCTCCCCTGACATGCTCCCATCCCCTCCACAACAACAACAACAACAAAAAACAACAAAAAAAACAAAACAACATACACCCAAATCAAAAACACACCAGAAAAGATCCTAATATGTTTGGACATAAATTTGATGTAAGATTTATTTTACTGGCCTCAGTGGTCCAGTGGTTAGCTTACCAGTGTGTGGACTGGTAGGTATTAGTTTCAAATACCTACCAGTGTGTGGACTGGTAGGTATTGGTTTCAAATACCAGTTTATTTATGTATTTAAATTAATTAATTAACGTCAGTACCGGCTCATACCTAGAAGCAGCGTTCTGCAAGACTGTTTGAGAAGTTGTACACCTCATGTCATACAAACATGTCACGTGTTTACGTGGTATAACCAGGTCCGTATAGTGGTTAATAACTATATCAAAGACGATATTTGTGTGGCAAAGTGAAGGTGTCATGTTACTATTACTTAACAGTCCGATTGAAAAGAGTTCCTCTTTTTTTTACTGAAAATAGTCAGATTGAGTATGGACCTGAGTTTACTACTTACTGTACACTCTACAGCTGTAGTCTTTCCTCTGCAATGTTTGTGTCCTGTTAATTATAAAGCACCTACAGGGTATGTTTATGTATTCATACGCGATTACAGGAAATTGCAAAAACATCATATTTTATAGGTGGCAATTTTGGAGGGCCATAACTAAAAAATTCAGTGGTAACCTATACTAATTTTCAGTATGTTGAATCTTCATAAGATGTCTTTGTCCAAAATGAAATGTTGTCATTCTTACAACATTTGAAATATGCCTTTTTTTCAATGTTATGTTTAAAAACACGTTTATAATGTAAATGCTATTCACGATAAAAGGCGGTGTGCAAACTGAAGTCTATACAAAATATCCCTTTCAGCTCATGGAAATAGTAGTAGTAGGAATTTAACTGGTACAAAATATTCACATTATCTTTAAAACTAACCTATTTAGGCCTGACCCCTAGCCAATATTCCAAATCCAAATACTGTTATTTAGAAATATCACACACTAAGGGCAATAACTCCAACAACCTTTATCGATATGATGTTCTTGCAGAGTTGTGTATTTTTCATATCTCGAGTGATGCGAATACACATAAAATTGGTGAAGTGTGAAGGGGGTATTTATGAGAGTGTGTGAAGGTAGGAGAGAATATGTTTGTCGCTCTTAAATAACGTACACACGCTAATTTCCACATAAATAATTAAATAAATAGACATGTCATATTTATGAAATACACATTTCATAAATCTGCCACTGAATTAGTTTTATTTTTCTTGCAATTCATAATTATCTGTATGAACAAAAATACACTTCCCAAGCTACAGATAAACAAAGTTCGCAGACGTTTTACATAACTAAATTTATTTATTTATTTCATAATTTTTTGTGTATTTCAGTAGTGTGTAATTCAAGCGACGTTCACGAGGGAGATGCAGGGGAAATAACGTCAGTAAACTACCCGCTGGTCTATCCAATCAACAGCGAGTGTACGTGGCTAATCCGCGGTCCTGCTAAATCGTGGATTAATTTCACATTGCGTGACCTCAATATTCAAGATGGCAGAGACTTTCTTCTTATTGGTCAAGGTAAAGTTGTAAAATTATGTAAAAAAAAAAATAATAAAAAAAAAAAAAAAAAAAATTATAGAAAAGAAAGAAAGATGGATACTAAACATATATTTCAAAAATGATCTGTAAACACTGAAACATGCATTGGGAATGTATTGCGCATTAACGTAACAGAATATGCTATGTGTCAGTTTCAGATATAATTAAGGTAAGGGTTCAGTAAGTGACCAGTCCGTTTTTAAATTCACGCAGTTTTAAGCATTTATCATATCTTACATACATTTTCTACCAACATTTGCATACAGACTAATTAATTATAAGTATTTACACTTAACTAATAGCCTCTCCTTTTAATCATTTTTTTAAACGTATATTTAACATGTAAATAGGCTAACATAATATATTAAAAAATACAAACACATTTTTTTTTTTACATGTAAGCTGATTTTTCTCGACTTTTAGACATATCCAATCTCGATACAAGGAAATGATCAGACTAGCTATTCACCAAGGGGTACTACTAGCAATGCCTAAATAGGGGAACGGTTTTGTCCAAAACAATGAGGTGCATTTTACGACATATTGTATAGGCAACTCATCAAATGACAAAAAGGTTTAAAGAATCAACTCGCACAGTCAAAGTGGATTGAAGTGACCATAAACATGTTTTGTTGTTTGTTTGTTTGTTTGTTGTTGTTGTTATGTTTGTTTTTTTATGGCGGGGGCGGGGGGG
>JAULBS010012427.1:0-11077 GCA_032355785.1 Symmetromphalus regularis | reverse complement strand
CACAAATCGCCGCCCCCCCACACACACACACACACACACACACACACACACACACACACTTTCAGGAACGGATTTTCGCCCTTGATCAAGATCGTCCCAATTACAAATGATCAGATATCAAAAGTTGGTTTTAAATAAAGTTCTGTTTTGCTATTTACAAGCTGGACTGAATCAGCAAAACGAAATAAATAAAGGCCAGTTACACATACGCATAATCGCACGCACGTTTATATGTGTATATATATTTACACACACACACACATTTACAAACGCACGCATATACACACACATACACATAGAGAGAGAGAGAGAGACAGAGAGAGAGAGAGAGAGAGAGAGAGAGATCATTTTAGTTACTAGTTAGCGATGATAAATTATTTGGAAGTATTCCTTTATTTATTTATTTTTAAGTATATATTTTATGAAATCTACATCAAATGTCTGAATCTTGTTTCTCACTTTAAATCTGATCATAATTTGTACTCATATCAATGGGTTTGCATTGACTGAATGGTGTTCTCTGGATGTGAGGCCCGTACAACCTCACCATTCGCCCCAACACACTTATCCCCAGACTTGGCCTAGCAAAAGGTAAAGTGTTTTAAATGTATTAAAATGCTTAGGCTACTTAATTAGACTTAACAAATTAAAGGCGTCTTTCGGGAGAAATGCTGAGAAAAAATGTATTGTTGGTTGCCCCTAGTGCCAGTTTCTGGCGCTTGACAGCCAAATATCGGTAATAACAAAGCTATTAAGCATCAGAAATTCACGCTAGTTGCCCCAAGACCTTTTTTTCTTTTTTTATTTGGTATGTATATTCTCTATTTGTAAAAGGTCTATACTCTAATAAAAACAAAAATTAGAAATTTTATAATGTTCCTTTAATTAATGTTTGTAAAAAGTACGCTAGATTTAGATTTATTGCAGTTATGCATAATTATTAAATTTGGGATTTCGACAATTCGGTTGTTTTTTTCACTCACGCACCAGCTCTCTTTTTTAGCTCCAGTTGTTTCCCTTAGATAATTCTTCAATAAAGAAAAAACAATTCCAAGCACAGGAGAAGATAACTCTAACATTTCTTTTTGCACAAGCACGATACAGATTTTTTTTTTTTAATGTATAATTTACTTTGCTAAAACCGTTACAACAACCTTGTTGAATATAATTTAGATATAATCATTTGACGATATTATTAAAATGTCGGATGATCTTCGGACGTTGGTGGCAATGGGATTCCCAGAGAACAGAGCGTAAGAACATTATGATGATTATTTTAGATAATTGAAAATGTTGAAGAACCACTCGACGGTATATACAAAGCTTTTTTTAAAATAGAAGGTCTTTTTAATAGTTTTATAGATTGTAGGTTGAAGGGAAACTCGGTATCATTATATTTTGTTTGAGTCTGATACTGAAGATGACTTCAAACTGTTTAAATGAAACAGATTGATTGTTTAGTTCCCCTGATGCTTACACTGTTACAGTGTTACACAAGTAGCCCACAGAAGAAACTAGGAGTACCCGAATTTCAATAAAGTAAAACCAGTATTCCAAGAATTAAATGTCTCGCATACATTAATTTAATGTTATACATTAATTTAAGAGGATAGTACTATTTCTGTCTATGATTAGACCAGTAAATTAGAGTACTTCCATCTAAATATAATGAATATTAAAATCTTACTTAGTCTTAGAAATTAAAAATTGAATTAAACGACCAAATATGTTTATGCAGATGTTACACTTACTATATTAATGCTATAGATCTACAATTATTCATGTTCTAGCTTTTTAAAAATTAATGTAAAAAATAATAATAATAAAACTGAAACCTAAAATAGTAAAAACATTTTTAGAACATTTTTGTTCTAGTCATATTACAAAAAAAAAAGGTACATAATAATAATGAAAAAGATTAATAAAGAAAAATGAAATGTCAACAGAATATACATGATGTTGATTAATCTAAAGTGAAGCTCCATACATTTATTAAAAACATGATTTAATAAGCCTTTAAAATAATGTATACATCAATGTGTATTTTATTAATTTTTTTTAAATTTTAAAGTTATGTTTTAAAAAAAGGGCATTTTTAATAGAAATATAACCATTTGTTACTAACCTGGTATTGAAAGCTAAAAAATCTAACCATGAAACTTAATGTTGGAGGTAAACATCGCCATGTTATTTAAAAACCTATTTTATAGCCTTTTAATGCTTTCATTTCTGAATAAGTAAGTAATGTTTTTTTTTATTTTTAGACAAAAGGCTCTGGCTAAAACTGGCTACAAAAGTGTGCAGCTAGCCATGGACTGGTGAGGAAATTAAATTTTAACAAATTAAAAGAACATCACAGGGTTTCACATTTGAAAAGTAGAGGAGAGTTATAAAGCACTCCCCATGTAAGGTTCAGGGGAGCTTTTTCACTCCGCATAATCACACTCTTATAGAAGTGATGGGGAGCTTTTTTCCTTAAAATCAATTGAACGATTCGATTGATTCAGGATCATTGGTACATTTGGCCAGAGAGTCAATAATTAGCAATATGTATCAGTTCTAAATCATAATTTCTGTGAGGGTGTTTGTTCATGTCATCATCGTCATGGAGGTAGTGGTGGCATGTACAATATTCATATTTGATTTTCCGTGATTTGGTTTGAAACAGAATTCCCTATTTTCTCCGAAAACATAATTACTTGTCTCTAAATAGTGCAGTTTATTAATTAAATGGATTTTCCATCTGCATTTTGGGAACAAAAATAGTCGATACCTGACTACACTGATATTTGTACGTGTTACGCCAAATTAATTTTACCGCAGAGACGACCATCAGTCGATTTAATGGAGAAAACTGGAAGTTAAAAAAAAAACTAAACATTTTGCTCTAATTCACGAGTTGAAGATTTATTACATATTTTGGGTCGATTAATTTATAATATTCTTGATAATTTAAAATGAAGAAATTTTATAAAGTGATTGATTCTAATTATATTCGGATATTTTTGCAAAATCCGGGAATTACCGAACTCAATGGTATTTTTGGAGCGCGATTATTCACTCTCTTTGGTCGAAAATTACAGGCGCGGTGGGGTGTGAGCGCGATTGCGTGCCTTAAACGTGAAACCCTGACATTAATCTTGCAAATAAATATATAACTATCATTATGTTTACCATGACATACAAATAAATGGAATATTTCATCCATTATTTAAAGTGAATAAATTCAAAACGTAATGTGAAAAATCATAATACATTTGTAAAGTTAAGTTTGTTATATTTAACGACGCCTTTGGAGCACACTGATTTTTATTTCATTATCGGCTACTGGACATCAATCATATCATCATTCTGAAACCCACTGCCACCACATAGGCTACTCTTTACCATAAGCAGCAAGGGGTCTTTTATATGCACTGTATCATAGACAGGACAGCGCATACCACAGCCTTTGATGAACCAGTTGTGGACCACTGGTTGGAACGGAAAAAAACCTAATACATTTGTAATCGTCATAATGTATCAGTATAAACAATCTGTCAATAAAAACAGCATTAATGGGTGAAATGAAACCTGCTGCTTCCACAAGCTACTCTGATCAATAATCTGCATGGGATCATTTTATATGCTTTATCCCTTAGACAGGATAGCACAAACCACAGCCTTTGATAAACCAGTTGTGGACCACTGGTTGGTGTTAGTGGTGTACACCTATCCACTGAGCCTTTCAGAGCATTCACTATGGAGATGGTACTGAAATTAAAAATCCTTTACCTTTACTGATATTTGATCCCAGTACCTATCAGCTTCGAGTCCGATGGAATACATACGACACTACCTGTGCTGGTAATAATGTTAGCATGATGAATTCTTCTTATTTCTAATAGTGTGTTTGTTTGATTGTTCTGTAGGATGTTTGCTCATGAAGATGACCCTGACATAGATGATACGGTGGCGCCTTCTCAAGGCCATGTGTTGGGCAAGGCTGAAGGTAAATAATTTATTAAAAAATCTTACAGAATTATTCCATTGCTAATTACTTTACATTGTGTCTGCTAAAGTGTTTGGTTAATACTTCTCTTAAAATAGATGTCAGATTTAATTTTTTTTTTTTAATTTTATACATCTCAGTTTGAAAGCTACCAAACTATTATAGATTACTTTATAATACTTTTTAAAAACATTTTTATCAAGACCAGCCAACGGAAAATGAAGACAAGTCGACTTTGGCATCAGGAGACGGACAAGAAGGGGAAGAAACTCCAAATCTACAGGCCAAGTCATTGAAGTGTGATGAGTGAGTTAATAGCTGTTATTTCGTTATGTGATCACTTTATTGTAATATTAAGTATTGTTCTAACAACAAACATCAATAGACTTGGACTCATTTTGTCGTATGTAAAATGTTTTTACCTAACTCATTTCATTTTGTAAGTCTATTTTTTATTATGTGTACAGTGACAGTAGCTTAATACGTGAACAAAAAATGGTTTAAGCAAACTTAAATTAAAAAAAAGTCATGGCTCCCTTCCCCACACCCCAATAGTATATTTTTTCCTAGTGGTTTCTTTCATCTTTTAAAAAAAAATTTTTTTTTATTTATTTTTTGCATAATTGCATAGTGCCCCCTTGTTTTATTTAATTTTTTTATTTGTTTTCACCTAATTAGATTAGGTTTGGAATCTCCATTCTTGACATTCCCTGTATAGACCACATTGTTATTCTAGATAATTTTTTTAATACATATAACATTAAGATTAGATATATGTTTTAAAAAAAATATTCCTCTGATACAACTCACCGTATTGCATTATATGCCTACACATTTGAAATTGTAATTGTATTTCTAAAACATCAAATACATCTTGATTGAATATTAGATGTGGAAAATTTCTTAAAACCGAGGAGGACATACAGGTTCATGCTGCGAGAACACAACATTCAAGTTTTTCTGAGTCAACCGAAGAAATTAAACCAGTAACAGAAGAAGAAAAGGCCGAAAGAAAGGCGCAGTGAGCATCTTTTGTTTTCATTGATTTATTTATTTCCTGTAGTGTTGCACTACAAGGATTGATTATGTATTTGCAAGCTTAAAATTATTAAACCATTTTAATCACTGTACATTTTCAGTACTTTATTAAAAATGAAAATAACATTTTCAGTACTTTATTTAAAATGAAAATAACACTGGTTATAGCTTTAAATGTTCCACACCAATATCAAACTAAATTCTTATGATTTCCCGCAAACTCTATTTATTTGGTCTATACCATCAGAATTTTATATCAGCTGAACTAATTTAGATATGTAATGTGAGTTTTGAAGTGCAGGGTTTTGTTAAATAATTAATTTTATTTATAAACTATTCAAAAATGTCTTTATACTATCTTTCTTGAATATTCAAGAAATAATGTTTATAACTAAAATGATTTACAATTACAAAAAGACTGCAAGAGAAATTGAAACAGAGAAGAAAGGAGAAAGAAGAACTGGAAAGAAATGAAATGATAGAAAAGGAGAAGGAAAGACGAACGTTTAATAAAGACCTCGGAAAAACAAAACAAAAGTGAGTTGGTTCAATATAGGAAGAATCGAAAGACAATGATTCACTGGCTTCCTGATTACAGTAAGATCATATAATACAGATATTGAGGGGCATGAGAACAACCTCTAATTCACCCCAGTCAGTTCAATGTAAATTGAATAAACCAGGTTTTTAAAACTCTTAGGCACAGTTTCTCGTTGATGGTTCAGCCACGATCTACGGTTCAGCCACGATGTACAGTGTTATTTTAACACGTGTAGACTCAGATTGAACTAAGAATCGAGGTTGAACTGTCGACGAGAAATCGGTCCTAACTCTAGCATTTTATTGGTTTAGTGAATCCAGTCAGTAATGTTAGAAACAATTTCCTTGTATTGTTTTCTGTAAACCTTCTTGCATATATTTTAAATCCCCTTCCCTTTTTCTCATGCATGGATTTGAGCATATCGAAAATCTGTTAGGTTTGTGATGTTACAGAATGTAATTAAAATATTATATTTGTCTGCTAACTATTAAAGTTATGTTGTGATTTTATAGAATGTAATTAAAATATTATACTAGTCTGCTAATCATTAAAGTTATGTTGTGATTTTACAGAATCTAATTAAAATATACTCGTCTGCTAATCATTAAAGTTATGTTGTGATTTTACAGAATGTAATTAAAATATTATACTTGTCTGCTAATCATTAAAGTTATGTTGTGATTTTACAGAATGTAATTAAAATGTTATACTTGTCTGCTAACTATTAAAGTTAGGTTGTGATTTTATATAATGTAATTAAAATATTATACTTGTCTGCTAACTATTGTGTGCAAATTCTGAAAAGTTATGTTATGATTTTACAGAATAGAAGAAGCGGAATTGAAAAAGATTGCTGAGCAGAAACGAAGAGAGAAGCTTGAAGAAAAGATGGCTAGGTTACTATCAATACAAAACAACATCTGTTTAACATTACCTCAGCATATACTTTACATTCTTGTTATTAGCTTTCATACATGATGTATTTACAACACATGGTCTACAGGTGAAACTCTGCTATGTAGAATATTTGTTTCAGGTAATATGGCAGTATGGGAATAGGTGTGTTATCTGCACTTTCCAGCAGTACAGTACTTTGATAAATTAATTGTTTGAACAAAATGTCAACCAGTGTTTTCACTGAGGATTGATTTTACAACCATCTGTATTTTACCTGGGGTTTTGTCAAAGAGTTATGTTCTCATACTTATGTTTAATTACCGTAATAACTTCGGGGTGCTGCTTATGAATATAATTTAAAGATTTATCTGTTTTCCTTGTTTCTTATTTTTTTTAATCGATTTTTATTTTTTATTTCTTTTATTATTATTTCTAAATTTTTCTTTATTATTATTTTTATATATATACCTTTAATGCCAGTTTAGCTGCTGTTTTTTTCTTTATTTAATTATATAAATATACAGATTTATTCATTAACATCTATTCTAATCTAAATTTAGTACATTGTATGTGAATTGTTAAATGTTATGCAAGCAAGTTTGTTTAACAAATATTTGTTGTTTACATTTTAGGCAAAAAGTTAAAGAACAGATTGAACGAGATAAGTTGGAAAGGGCAGTTAAGGTGAGAAAATAATGGTATTAACAATATATCACTCTGGTGTTTAACCCTTTCAGACTCATTAAGTCACTGCCTTAAAGTGCCCCAGGAATTGATATATCTCAGCAGTTAAACACAGGATAAATTTAAAGATGGTTAATTGACGATAACTTTTATTATTATTCATGGTAAACGGTTGGTTAAAGTATATTTGTAAAGATAAACGAATTTACTTTAAGAATTATCTAATCATTATATATAAATATAGGTATTTATTGTATTAATTCCTTATTATAAGGGCATCAAATTTCTATGAAAATATGTTAAAGAATTGATCCATTTAGAAAATCTTCACTCACTCTCCGACAACATGCATATGTCTCGGAAAAAATTGGTATGCCATCTTATATTCGTGATACTATTTCACCTACTTGCATTCCGTCTGAGTTTTTATTCTCATATTCTGATAAAACATCACTATCGTGGTCATTTTCCAAGAATACATGTCACGAAAAAAAAATCAATGCCGCCATTACAGTTCAATACAAAATCGGACAAAAATTGTCAAAAAATCAGAAAATTTTCACAGCAAACCATGTTACATTTCTAACAGGATGTTCTTAGCATTACCTAAACTGCTCATGTCAAGTTATGACAAATTTGGCAGTAAATACAAGTTAAAAAGACACAACGGGATTTCCCGTTCTGAAGTCCGAATGGAGATTATTTTTATAGCGGGATTTCTCGTTTCAAAGTCGGAAAGGTTTAATAGAATATCAAGACATTATTTCTTTTTTAAAATGAAGATTTGTTAGATTTATTTGTTTAGGTAGAGTAAATAAAAAAAAATATACTGAGTTTACATAGCATTTAGTAACTGTGAATTTGATTTCAAACAGAAATTTGCAGTTAATAACAGGGGTTTATTTTCACAGACATTTGCAGATATAAGTTCTGGTTGGAAATATGATCAGCAGTAACAGTGGAGTATTTTAAAGTGGAGATTATATTGGGGAAAACACTGATGTTAATTAGAATTACATTAAAGTCAAATATCAAAACACACTTTTTCTATTATTTTGAACTGACGTCCCACTAAAATACTTAGCCTGTCTAAACCATTGGTAAATATGAACTGACGTCCCACTAAAATACTTACCTGTCTAAACTGTTGGTAAATATGAACTGACGTCCCACTAAAATACTTACCTGTCTAAACTATTGGTAAATATGAACTGACGTCCCACTAAAATACTTACCTGTCTAAACCATTGTTAAATATGAAATGACGTCCCACTAAAATACTTACCTGTCTAAACCATTGGTAAATATGAACTGACGTCCCACTAAAATACTTACCTGTCTAAACCATTGGTAAATATGAACTGACGTCCCACTAAAATACTTACCTATCTAAACCATTGGTAAATATGAACTGACGTCCCACTAAAATACTTACTCTGTCTAAACCATTGGTAAATATGAACTGACGTCCCACTAAAATACTTACCTGTTTAAACCATTGGTAAATATGAACTGACGTCCCACTAAAATACTTACCTTTCTAAACCATTGGTAAATATGGTTTAACCTTTTTGGTGAAACTTCAATCAAAATCATAGGAATTCAGTTTTTTTTAAACCTTAAGTGTAATTGTAACTTAAGTTCCTTGATAAAATGCAAGCCCTGATCTGTATTTCAGTTTGGAAAGACAAGCAATGTACAACAGCAACAGCCCAACCCATCTCCACCAGTGGCATCTACAACCAATCAAACGGAACCGTCTGCTGAATCTTCTAAATCTTACGACCAGTGCAGACTTCAGGTTATAAACAAAGCAATACATTTCAAAATTCATACATAGTCATACAGGCCTGCAGGAACGGTTCCATGGGGGCAATGAACTTTTTTCTTGTAAATCCCTAAGTGACATTACTTCACATGCCCTATTGACAATTGCTGGAACCACCCCTGACCTGCACAAATTCAAAATCTGCATAACCGGAAAATAGGTAATGTCAAACAAATTTACATAACCTATTTTGATTTGCATAAAAAAAAAAAAAAGGAACAACAATTTTAAAATTAGTTTTAATAAATAAAAGCATTATCACTTTGAAGTAAAAAGGAACCATAATAAATATACATTTACAGTATATACATCAAACTTATACCCACACATTTTATTCTTAATACACATCATGCTCAAAATTTTAATTTGTCGAATGAAAACCTGAAAACAGACTTTGGAAAAACATCACACATGTGATATTTGAATATTTGATCATTCTCCGTAATCAGCCGAAGATTTCCGACTAATATTTATTAATGGAAGAATCACAATTTCTGACTGGCTGGATTTTCAAGGAATTTCCTTTGGCGACATCTAACAACCAATGAGAATACATTACACTTCCTAACATAATTATTCTTACTAGACTGGTATTTACAATTTTTGTTACATGTAATTACAATTATACATGTTGGAAATTTGTCAAGTTGTTTGTACTCCGAGAATTTTTTTATATAGAAACTTTATTTAACACATTTTACATGAATAGTAAATCGGTTATGCGAAATAAATTCACATAACCGATGCACGAACGAAATGATCGTGCGTGTAATTTGTGCAGGCCTGTTGTATGTGTTGTTTATTTTAACTAACTATGTCATAAGAAAAACCATCATGATGATTTTGTAGCATGTCGGTGTGGGATCTAGCTCAGTTGGTAAAGCGTTCATCTGAGGTTCTTTTGTCTTAAAGCCTTATTCCACTGGAGAGCGGTAACGGAAAACCGCGCGGTTAAAAAAATAGAACTAGTGCGTTTCCATAGAACCAATTACACTGAGCGCGGAACGGTACAACGGCAATGTGGTCTACCACTGGGGATAGAACGCTGAGCGATTTTTCTGAAATACAGCACATAAATTTAAAAGTTAACCAATCAGGACTGGTGCTGTGTTATCGTACACAACATAACAACCACGTGTACTTGTCATCGTGTCGGTGGAATAGTTGATCATGGAAGTTTAAAAAATAGCCATCGTTATTATTATCATCAAACGCAAGAAGACTATATACTAATATATAAATATATTTTTTTTTAAATAAAAAAATATTGATTTTGTAAATCTCATGTACCAAAAATCGCTTTGGTTTCCTCCATCCACGTCTCTGTCTCCGCACTAAAAGTAGCAACAGTAAAATCCCTCTTCACTTTTTCTTGTCTTCGTCATACACCCCAAAATTGTAATTTGTTTATTTACAAAACAAAAATTAACACACATTATTCTGTGCTGTATGTAACCATGCGGTTTACAGCTTTCCGTTACCGTTCTCCACTTTCCGTTACCGTTCTCCTGTGTGATTAGGCCTTTAGATCAAACACCCTTGATGGACTCATTCTCTTATAGGGTTTTTCCCATCTCAAACAAGTGCCGTATTATTTTTTTGAAGATTTATTTTGTTATTTTAGATTCGTCTTACAAACGGCCAGGCTTTGACGCAATCATTTCAACCGAAGGAGTGTCTGGCTGCAGTTCGTCTGTACGTGGAGATGAAAAGAACCGATGACCACACCCCATTCACTCTGATGACCTCATTTCCTAGAAAAGTCTTTACTGAGGAAGATATGGAAAAACCTTTAGATCAGTTAGGTAAATACTAATCTTCTACTTACACATACTCACATTTTAAGTTTTCCAGTTTTCAGTGATGTTGTTTTCCATATCTACAATTATAGAGCTTTCCCCAGAACCATAAGGAGCTAGGGGCCATGCTCCCTTAGCTTGCTATGTAAGTGCCTTAATATTTGCTAAGCACCTTCACTATTGCACCATGTTGGCTTAATTTGAGGCACGTAGAAAAGGGATCTCTTCTATTTGTCATTAACTTGGTCAGACAAAGGTATTCACTGCTTGAGAGGGGTGGGGTACATTATGTTATTGAA
>JAULBS010012405.1:0-11079 GCA_032355785.1 Symmetromphalus regularis | reverse complement strand
GGATTACACGAATTTCTATCGAATATAACTGAATTTTACTTATAACTTATGTAATAAAAGTGCTGTGTTGGAAATGTGTTCTGTGAAGAAGTTGAAGGTGTTTTGTTAATGTTATGTTGAGTACGAACAGCTGGTAGGTACAAAATAAAACTCGCCATTTTTCGTTTTCGTTTACCACGATCGCTGATATTGGTTCAGTTTGAATAGCTTGTGTTTGTAGTATAATGTCTTAATATAAAAGTGAAATCTGGAGAATTTGCAATTTGCTATTGTTTGCAATTTATGAATGGGAGGAAAACTATAAAAGTTCCGTCGATCACGTGATGAGAGGTCATGACCGCTGAAAGTTGGTATCACGTGTGGTGATACGATATTTATCACATGGGTATATCAGACACCGCGGTGTAATGAAAGTTATTACGCGCACGTAATTTGCCACGTAAGAGAGAATTTTTTTTAAAGCTTTCTTTCATGGCATAACTCTATCTTACATACGTAAGAATGAGAGAAAGTACATTTAACCCAGAGTGTTGAAAGTGCTGCAATGTGTGATACAGCTTAACGCTAACGATGACGTTTATCAGTATAAAGAATGGCAGTGAACCGGTTCGGAGGCTGACATCTACCTGGCATCCAATAACTTATTTACCACCGGCCCTGGTGGCGAAGTGGTTAAGCTATCGGGCTTGTGGCTGGTAGGTACTGGGATCAAATCTTAGTCGAGGCATGGGGATTTTTAATCTCAATACCGGCTCCAACCCAGAGTGAGTGCTCCGCAGTGGGTGTCTGTCACTTACACCGACCAGTGGTCCACAACTGGTTTAACAAACTGGTATATGCTATTCTGTCTGGGAAAACACAAATATAAATATGTGCCTTGCTGCTTATTGATAAGAGTAGCCACATTAGTGGCGGCAGCTGGTTTCGTATCTCCTACTAACACTAACCTCTGTCCTAGTCAGATAGCACAGGAAGCTGAGTTGCGTGCCATGGACAGCGTGCTTGAACCTTAATTGGATATTTCGAAAATAAATACAACCAACCAACGTATCTAGCTGAAGCCGTCTGCGCAAATAGTCTATTCAGACAGGCACGCTAATTGGCTGTAAATTATAACTATACTAATTAATCACCCAACGGGAACTGTTCTGGACTACGCTATGACCTGACTAAACAAACAGGAGAAAAGATTATATGAACACGTATTGAGGTAATATACTGAAAATAGGTTTTCAGAGCTGTAGGGTGCCTTTGACCAAATCGAATCACACGTGCACTCCAGGGAGCAAGACTTAGCTTAGAGATAGTGGCCGCCTGGTCCTCTTTCGGTGGACACGTTCGGGCTATTTGTCGTTCTCACCAATGGTCCATCATTGGTGTATCAAAGTCGTATTACGTTTTGTCTTGTCTGTGGGGAAAATACATACAAAAAAAACCTTGCAGCTATTCAGAAAGAGTGATCTTTATCAGTAGCGGATCCAGAGAGGGGAGTCAAGGCAGTCCGGCCCCCTTATCAAGATTTTTTTTTACAAATATTTTCTGAGTGGAAGGACGTGAAAATTTATATTTTTTTCCCCGAGCCTATTTACCCATCACATTTGGACACCCCCTTTCAGAAATTCTGCATCCGCGCCTGTTTATAGCGTAGCGGGTTTCTTGTGATGACCATGAGTCGCAAGCACCATATGTCTCACACATAATAAACCCTGAATAAAGATAGTACTGGCAGCGGGATGTAGCTCAAGCGGTAGCGTGTCCGCCTGTGAAGCGATCGGTCATCGGATCGATCTTCTTCAATAGACCCATTTTCAGTTTGGGCTTTTATGCGTTCCAAGCAGTGGTCCACAACTGGTTCAGCAAAAGTTGTCCTGTCTGTGGGACAGTGCATATAAAATACACTTGCTAACCAGTGTTCCACAACTGGTTTAACAAAGGCCGTGGTATGTGCTATTCTGTTTGAGGAATAGTGCATATAAAAGATCCCTTGATGTTTATCGAAAAGCAGCGGGTTTCGTGTCTCTTACTAACACTAACCTCTGTCCTGGACAGACAGAACAGGAAGCTGAGCCCAGGACAGCGTGTTTGAACCTTAATTGGATATTATATAAGCAGGAACAATAAATACAACCAACCAACGAGACTCTTGCTACTTATCGGAAAGAGTAGCCTATGTGGCGGGAGTGGGTTTCCTCTAAATAAATATGTCAGAATGACCATATGATGATGATATAAAAATCAATGTAGTCTAGAGGCGTCGTTAAATAAAACAAACATTACTTAAACAATGTGCTGAGGTATGAACCGATTTTTAAAACAATTTATTTTACATGCACTCCATAAATGAATCAAATAAAGGGGTACTTGATACACTCTCATTAAATGAAATAAATATGTGCAAAAATACAATACGGTCAAATCTGCCCATGCGGCCACCTGTATTAAGCAGCAACCTGTCTTAAACAGCCACCTTTATTTTCTCCCTTATCGGCTAATTTAGTATAATTTAACCTGTATTAAGCAGCCATCTGTCTTAAATAGTCACCTTTATTTTCTCCCAACTCAGCTAACTTATTATAATTTAACCTGTATTAAGCAGCCACATGTTTTAAGTGGCCTCCTTTTCTTACTCCCATGGGTGGCTGCTTAAGACAGGTTTGACTGTATTTCATAACAATAATCACTTCACACATAAACCAATAACAGCATTAAATGCCCTATCAAAAGTTAGGTGCATCTCGAAATTTGACTCAGACGAGAGATTTGGTTGACAGCTATTTATTAAATATTATATTAGTAAATAACGTGATGCTATATCAAACGCTGAGTAGACATATATGTTATCTGCCTGACTGACTGACAGAATACAATACCACCTTTAAACGCATACTCCCATGGACCCTTGACCTAATTAATTTCCAAAGTTCAATTAATTTTAGATATAAACAATTGATTTGTCCATAAAAATACTTCATTCAACTACTTACATAACCACCTCATTTCGTTTATTATCAATATTTTAAATAAAATAATCAATTATGCTCACGGACAAATAAATCATAAACCACAAACTCGACATGGAATTCCCTATTACATGGTTCTCGTAAAAACTCTTGCGTGATATAAAAGCGAGATCTAATATCACAAATGCATGTAAGTTTTATTCCTAATTAATATTTAGAGCACAAAGACTTAAATTTCGTGGGACTATGCGGTTAATATATATTTTCACACTGCTTTCAAATAACATAATCGTTTATACAATGGCGCGTGCAATATTGATTTTAATTGTACTAGTTCGTGTAGAGCTGAGATTGGGTACTGCACGAGTACATTATTGATTTCCAGCATAAAGAGAACTCGTAAAATATTATTGAGTAATAATAAATAATAAAAACACTAAGTCTGAGTGCAACACAGAAATCCTTTATAATATAATCTGTGTGACGTCACAGTCTCGCTTGAAATGTTTATGATATGTTTTATACGATATTTAGGAATTGATTATTTGAAGCATAAAAAACCCATCCCCTACCCCCTAAAAAACGTTACAAACGAATAGCTACAATTCCCACTAATATATATAATGTGTGTGTGTGTGTGTGTCTGTTTGTGCGTGTGCGTGTCTGTGTTTGTGCGTGTGTGTGTTTGTGTGTATGTGAGTGTGTGTTTGTGTGTGTGTTTGTGTGTGCGTGTTTGTGTGTGTGCGTGCGCGCGTGTGTGTGCTGTAGTGGTGTCGTTAAATAAATATATATATATTTAACAACTTCTCTACATCCTCCAACGGGTTCTGAACCACAGATCTCAGTTTGTGAGCCCGATCTCCTATCAATGGACTGCTGACTCCACTAACATTGTGATTTGTTATATTGACATTGTGATGAATTGTTATATTGACATTGTAATGTATTGTTATATTAATATTGTAATTTGTTATATTAACATTGTGATTAATTGTTATATTAACATTGTGATTTGTTATAGTAACGTGATTATTTTATATTAATATTGTGATTTGTTATATTATTATTGTGATTATTTTATATTAACATTGTAATTTGTTATATCAACATTGTGATTTGTTATATTAACATTGTGATTTGTTATTTATTAAAAAAGTGAATTGTTATATTAACATTGTGATTTTTTATATTAACATTGTGATTTGTTATTTATTAACAATGTGATTTGTTATATTAACATTGTGATTTGTTATATTAACATTGTGATTTATTATATTAACATTGTGATGAAGTGTTATATTAACATTGTGATGAATTGTTATATTAACATTGTGATGAATTGTTATATTTACATTGTGATTTGTTATATTGACATTGTGATTTGTTATATTAACAATGTTATTTGTTATATTGACATTGTGATTTGATATATTAACATTGTGATTTGTTATATTTACATTGTGATGAATTATTATATTTACATTGTGATGAATACTTATATTTACATTGTGATGAATTGTTATATTAATATTGTGATTTGTTATATTAATATTGTGATTTGTTATATTAACATTGTAATTTGTTATTTTGACATTGTGATGAATTGTTATATTGACATTTTGATGAATTGTTATATTGACATTGTGATTTGTTATTTTGACATTGTGATGAATTGTTATATTAACATTGTGGTTTGTTATTTTGACATTGTGATGAATTGTTATATTGACATTGTGACGAATTGTTATATTAATATTGTGATTTGTTATATTAACATTGTGATTTGTTATATTAACATTGTGATTTGTTATATTAATATTGTGATTTGTTATACTAACATTGTGATTTGTTACTACGTTGTGATTTGTTATATTAATATTGTGAATTGTTATATTAACATTATGATTTGTTATGTTATCATTGTGATTTGTTATATTAACATTGTGATGATTTTTACCTGACATCACGAAGAACTAAAATAAATCCCATCCCAAGGGCCTTGGGTTCGGGGTGGTCATCTTTTCAGCTCCCCGCCTCCAATAATTCCGATAAATATGTTCCTTTTTCATCATTGAATTATTCACCGGCAAATTTTGGTGTCCAGGAACTGGAGCAGCACCCCCATCCCAGCCCCACCCCACCCCACAATATGCATTTCCGTTCCAACGATCCTGCATCCGATATTCTATTTTTCATTTGTTATTTGTCATCATAAATACAAACTGAACTATAACACACAGACATTACAAATACCTAATAACGTGTTAGTGGAAAATGTCATAACTCCAACTCAACAACAAACGTTAGTCTGTAATGAAAAAATATTATCATCGCTTTACATTCGCGTATTCCAGCCGGGTTTTTTATGATTTCATTCCCAATATATTTAATTCCCTCTCAACGAAAGCCCACTTTCATCCCAGGAATCCGTTTTAATTATCTCTCGATCACAAATCCATTTGGTAATTACGCTCAGATCGACCTACTTAGCATTGTGGGTATTTTAATAATAGTTTTTATTTTGTTCTAATACGGCACTGGTTATTTCCCTGGCAAGACGTTGCTTGTACAGACCCGTAATGACCTTTCCGTATCGATCTTCAGTGTCACTCTGGAAAAGGAAAGGATTGTTTAATGACACCCCGGCAGTAGCGGATCCAGAGGGGCGGTCCAGGGGGTCCGGACCTTCCCTTTCTTCGTCTATTTTTTTATTATTATTTTTTTTTTTTTTTGGAAGGACGTGAAAATTAATCATTCCCCCCCCCCCCCAGTCTTATTCACCCATCACATTTGGACCCCACTCACTTTCAGAAATTCTTCAACCGCACCTGCCCAGCACATTGTTTATTCAGCGGGGGAGTGGGATGTAGCTCAAACGGTAGCGTGTCCGCCTGTGAACAGGTCGGTCGTCGGATCGATCCTTCTCAGTGGACCCAATTGCAGTTTGGGCTATTTTCCGTTCCAATCAGTGGTCCATAGTTGGTTCATCAAAGGCCGTAGTATGTGCTGTCCTGTCTGTGGGACGGTGCATATAAAAGACCCTTTGCTGCTTATTGGAAAGAGTAGACTATGTGGCGGCAGTGAGTTTCCTCGAAATATATATTTCAGAATGACCATATGACTGACGTCTAATAGCCGATGATAAGATAAAAATCAATGTGCTCTAGAGGCGTCGTTAAATAAAACAAACTTTACGATCTGTCGTGTCACACTGGGAAAGGAAAGGAGTGGTAACCGACCCCGGTGGTGCAGTGGTTAAGCTATCGGGCTTGTGGCTGGTAGGTACTAGGATCAAATCTCAATCGAGGTTCCAACCCAGAGTGAGTGCTCCGCAAGCTTAAATGGGTAGGTGTATACCACTTACACCGATCGGTGTCCACAACAGGTTTATCAAAGGCCGTAGTATGTGCTCTCCATGCTGTGGGATGGTGCATTCAAAAGATCCCTTGCTGCTAATCGATAAGAGTAGCTACATTAGTGTGGCGGCAGTGGTTTCGTCTCTCCTACTAATGACTATCCTCTGTCCTGACAGAATGCACAAGAATCTGAGTTGTATGCCCAGAACAGCGTGCTTGAACCTTAATTGGGTCTAAGCACGAAAATAAATACAACCAATCAACAAAGGAGTGGTTGTTTAACGACACCTCAGTACATTGTTTAACGACACCCAGCACATTGTTTAACGACACCCCAGCACATTGTTTAACGACACCCCAGCACATTGTTTATTCAGCGGCTATTTGGTGTCGGGTATTCTGTGAAATATTCAAATTATTTTTGTTTGTCTTGTCTTGTATTCTCAGTATCTCAAATATAAACGCAATTACCTTGTTACAGCAACAATATGTTTCTCAGAACAAGTATCTAAAAGAAAAGACTGTTTTATTTAACGACGCCTCTAGAGCACGTTGATTTTTATCTTATCATTGGGGGTTTTTGGGCGTCAATCATATGGTCATTCTGACATATTTAGAGAAAAAAACTCTGCCGCCACATAGGCTACTCTTTCCGATAAGCAGAAAGGTTTTTTTTTATATGAACTGTCCCACAGACAGGACAGCACATACCACGGCCTTTGATGAACCTGTTGTGGACCACTGTTTGGAATGGAGAAATAACCCGTACTGCAAATGGGTCTGCTGAGACTCAAATATTATAAACACATTAACCTTGTTTCATTGAAAATATGTTTCTCAAAACAAGTATCATTTTCTTTAAGCACTGTTCTTATAATACACTTACCACGAAAACAGATGAACACAGAACATCATTTCTGTGCCTTGTGGCAGATTTGTTTAATGACGTATTTGGAGGAATTTATTCTAAAAATAGAAGAGAAAATGCAGATAATTAGGGATGAAAAAACAAATCATTCAAGGAATCCAAAAACTAAATCATCACTAATCTTCTAAATCCGATTTCGTTTTACATAATTCCATCTTTTATCTTTTTAACCTTTTTTTCCTTTTAAAATAGATGAAGAGAATATAAATACTGTACTTTTAGTTGTGTTCTATTTAGAAGGTTTCATTACGTAAGAACTAAAAACAGTTATATTTAGCCCTTCAGTGGATCTTTTGAGCTACTTATTGTTCCAACCAGTGTTTCACGACTAGTATAGTGTAACAAAGTCCGTGATATGTATTATCCTGCCAGGCGCGAATGCAGGATTTTTGAAAGGGTGGGGGGGGGGGAAGGTGTCTAAATGTGATTGGTAATGGTTTATTTTCACATTTTTCCACTCGTAAAATGTCATAAAAAAAAAAAAATTATAAGATAGGGGTGTTCGAGCCCCTGGACCACCCTGGATCCGATACTGCTGTCTATGAAAAGATGTATATAAAAATCATCTTGTTGCTAATACCAAACATTCGAGAGTAATTAGCGAGAAACATGATATTGACTTTCTCTTTTCTTTTAATATCGTGCGTTGCTTTTAAAAATGTTTACGTTTCTGCTAATCCCAAATAGTCAAGAATGTAAAACATCAGGTATATGGTTCTGTGGAGTCTGAAGGTTAGCAATATTTCAGCCTAATGCCCCTGTCACACTGTTAAAGATCGTCTAGCAGGATCGACGACTGATGAAAAACTCACTGATGACCCCGGATAGTGGTCTCTCTGCGGTTCCCTAAGGATGCACCATAATTTAACTACGGTCTTCGACGATTATCACCACGAATTAGCCACGGATACATTACAGTTTGTAACGGACTTGTCACGGTTCAGTACCGTCGCACTATATTCTATTAAGGATAGGTAGGTATTGGTAGGGATAAGCACGATTATTCAAGGATTACTACGATTTACTACGTTCCACAACGGCATTATTACGATCGGCTACGGTTTAATACGATCGACTACTGTTTATTAAGATCCACTACGGTTTATTACGATCCACTACGGTTTATTACGATCCACTGCGGTTTATTAACGATCGATTATAGTTTATTACGATCGACTACGGTTTACTACGATCTACTACGGTTTATTACGGATTAGTACGGTTTATTACGGATTAGAACAGATGTACTGCGGTTGTCCGATCCGTGATGAATGTTTGATCATGTTTTAACAATGTTCATGGACTTAGAAGTACTACTACGATTGATCAGGGATGCCGGGTCGTAGTCGTGGCTAATCCATGATAGTGTGACCGGGGCTTTACCCGTGTTCCTACTAGCCGCTGCTTGCGTTCAGGACAGGTTAGCCTTCGCGTGCGCTACCTAGTAATTTGACTGGAAAGTAAAGTTTGTTTTATTTAACGACGCCTCTAGAGCACATTGATTTTGAGTTTTATCTTACAGTATCATCGGCTATTGGACCTCAATCGTATGGCCATTCTGACATATTTATTTAGAGAAAACCCAATGCCGCTACATAGGATACTCTTTCCGATAAACAGCAAGGGGTATTTTATATGCACCGTCCCATAGACAAGACAGTACATACAACAGCCCTTGATGAACCAGTTGTGGACCACTGCTTGGAACGGAAAATAGCCCAAACTGTAAATGGGTTCACTGAGAAGGATCGATCTGATGACCAACCGATTCCCAGACGAACACGCTACTGTTCGAGCAACATCCCGCTCAGAATTTCACTGGTTCCAAACATTCTCATTAGCTTTAAAATGAAGCGTAAAAACTATCTAGCTAGCGATTTCGTTCTGAACGCAGCTCCAATCTCCACCCCACGTCCTGAGAGATGAAACTATAAAGTAAAACGGCCCCAGTAGAGCACTGGTTAAGCTATCGGTCTCGCGGCTGGTAGGTACTGGGATCAAATCTCACTCGAGGCATGGGATTTTTAATCTCAGTATTGGCTCCAACTCAGAGTGAGTGCTCCGCAGGGTCCACAACTGGTTTATCAAAGGCCGTGCTGTGTGTTATCCTGCATTTGAGATAGAGCATATAAAAAAATTACTTGCTGCTTATCAATAAGGGTAGATGCATTTGTTTTGGCAGCGGGTTTCGTTTCTCCTACTAACACTAACATCTGTCCTGGACAGACCTCACTGGAAGCTGAGTTGTGTACACAGGACAGCGTGCTTGAACATTAATTGGATATAAGCTTGAAAAGAAGTGCATAAAAACTATAAAGTAGAAAAAAAGAGTATATTTTGACTTCTAATACTGCAGACAACTGAAACGAGATATAGCACAAACTTGTCAGATAACGGGGATCGATCCAACAATCTGCCTTTCCTCAAGCGAACGCTTATCTGTAATATCGTATACTCTTTACCCGAGATTTGACGGAACGTGTGTTTTCAGACATCTGACGTGCCAGAATCCAGCTAATGTGGAGCACGTGCACGGAGCTAAATTATGTCGAATAGTTCCAATGTTACGCAAACAAAAACAGCATTTCGTGTACATTTCGCGTACATTTTTCTCATGTTTATCCGTGCTTAGACTGGAATTCAGTAGAAATGACTAGTTTTTAACAACTGATAACTGATTAGCCAATTGTTGGATGATTGACAGAAAATGTGTTAAATATTTTTTGTCTATTGCACTTTTTAAAAGCTGATTCAAGTTGCATATTACATAATAATTTATGTGTAACATGACTCGTTTGCTTATTTTCGAGTCATCTAGTACTTATAGGTTTGTCAAAATTATCTTTGAACTTCGTCTTTAGTACTCGCGAATATTAATTACATGAAAATAACTCGACATTAAATCCTGACATTTTCAATGATAAGCCATCTATACTTCTTTAATTGTTCCAGAAGAAAATACCAGTTCACTTACTCTTGTTTAAAAAGTGAAAAGATTTAAGAATCTACTAGCAATTTAATTAATTTTCCTATGAAGTAAAACTTCTTTAATAGAACGTAATTGTGTCTGTACAGTGGAAAGGTGTCATACACATTTATGTACAGATGGGAAAATCTATCAAAGACGAGGTCTGCAGAAACCCATTGGCGTAGCTTGGGTCTTGTTTTTAGTAAGGCAAAATGCTAGGGTGGGCGACGGACGCTCTACCATTTGAGCTACATCCCGCTCCCTTACAGACTGACCTAATGACATGGACATTAGACGACGATTATGGTTTAATCAACCAATAATATTTCTTAACTGGTTATCAAAACAATTTTATATATGATATTTATAGGGCATTTTTCATTTGTGTAAATCAACGATTTCACGTGGATGGAACAGGACACGTTAATGACCCTGTAAGGATCGTACGTTAGCTGAAGCAGGGAGATGATGTTATTTAGCAACAGCTCTATAAGGATCGTATATTGGCCGTAACAGGGAGATGATGTTCTCTAGCTGCAGCTCTGTAAGGATTGTATATTGGCGGAAACAGGGAGATGATGTTCTCTAGCTGCAGCTTTATAAGGATCGTATATTGGCCGAAACAGGGAGATGATGTTCTCTAGCTGCAGCTCTGTAAGGATCGTATATTGGCCGAAACATGGAGATGATGTTCTCTAGCTGCAGCTCTGTAAGGATCGTATATTGTCCGAAACAGGGAAATGATGGCCTCTAGCTACAGCTCTGTAAAGATCGTATATTGGCCGAAACCTGATGTTCTCTAGCTGCAGCTCTGTAAGGATCGTATATTGGCCGAAACATGGAGATGATGTTCTCTAGCTGCAGCTC